>PVKE010009729.1:0-44078 GCA_004027555.1 Craseonycteris thonglongyai | reverse complement strand
GTGGGCACTGGGGGCGGACACTGGGGGCATGACACTGGGGGTGGGCACTGGGGGTGGGCACGGGCACCCGGGGGTTGGAGGGAGAATGAAACGGGGTCCCCGCCCTGCAGAAGCCTGCAGTCCACTGAGGGAGGGGGAGGACTCCCAGCACAAAGCACAAGGGAAGAGGGAATGCTGCGAGGAAGGGTCTAGCAAAGGGCTGTAGGACTCACCGTCGGAAGAGCGGACGGGACAGAGAGGCCGTCAGAGGAGCTGTGGGGGGAGCCGAGCCTCAGCTGGCTTTGGGCCCTGGAGGGGCTTCCGAGCGGCTGAAAGGAAGACCAGTGTGTTCAGGGCGAGGGAGACGACGTGGGAACAGGCAGCCAGGCCGCAGTTGTCCTGGGGGTGTCTTTCCAACTGTATTGTGTTTCTAAACAGTGGGTGGGAAATGAAAGGCAAGTGGGGTGACTGTCCCAGTCAGTTTCCCGGGAAATAGGATCTGAGGTAGAGATTTCCACACAGAAACAATGCCTGTCAGGGAAGAGAGAAATGTACCATTTTAAATGGGACAGGACCGTTTCTTCCATATTTGCCACCCATCCCATTGTTTTAATATAAATGTCGGTTTTGTCCCATTTTAAATTTTTTGTAAAAAACTGAACGCGGGTTGTTTATCGTAAGGCCTCACCTTAGAAAAATAGCACACAAATGAAGGTTTTTCGTTTGTTTTCATTTTACGGTTTTTTATTAAAGTGTATTAGCATACAATGTTATATTAGTTTCACGTGGACAACATCAGGATTTGACATTTATATCCCTTGTGACGTGCTCACCACACCGAGTCTAGTAGCCATCTGTCACGGGGTGGGGGCTCCCCCTGTGATTGACTGCGTCCCCCTACACCTTTCTTCCACCCCTCGCCTTCCTCCACCGCTGACAACCCGCGGTCTGTTCTCTGTTTCTGTGAGTCTGTTTTGCTGTTTTATTTGTGTGCTTGTTTTGATTTTTTGAAAATCCAAGTGTAAGTGAAACTAGAGTGCGTTTTGTTGTCTCTCTCTGTCTGGCTTATTTCACTTAGCATTATGCCCTCTTACGTCACCATGTTGTTAAAAATGAGGATATTTCATCTCTATTCTGACCAAGTAATATTCCATTGTATGTATGCACCACATCTTCTTTATCCATTTATTTGTTGGTGAACACCTACATTGCTTTTATATCTTGGCTCTTGTAAACAATGCTGCAGTGAACTTAGGAGTGCATATGTCTTTTAGAATTTTTTTTTTTTTTTTTTTTTGTTATAGCCAAAGTGGAATTTCTGGGTTGTATGGCAGTTCTATTTTTAGTTCTTTCAGGAACCTCCATACTGTTTTCCACAGTGGCTGCACCAACTTACATTCTCACCAACAGTGCATAAGGGTTCCCTTTTCTCCACATCCTTGCCAACACTTGTTGTTGCCTTTTGACAATAGCATTCTGACAGGTATGAGGTGGCATCTCAGTGTGGTTGTGATTTGCACTTCCCCAGTGATTGGTGGTGTTGAGCATCTTTTCAAAATTAACATGATTAAGGATCACACAGAGAGAGGGTATAATTGTGAAGGAAAAAAAAACCACACACACACATCAAAGCAATCATGAGTTCAGAATTTTGAAATGCACCCAAAAAGATTGTTTTCAAAATATATGTTTATAAGCAAATATAATTGTTTACTGTTTCTAATGTTGATTCTGTAAAAAGGAATTTTTTTCTATCTACCAGTAATGATTATGAGAAAAACCCATGCCCACCCAGGAATTTGACTAGTTCTCGGACTATGAATTCTTCAAGTGAGAGCTGGTAGAAGGACTTGCAGTATCAGGAAGCGTGGGCTGAGATCTGGAGCCCAGAGGGTTGTGTCTGATGTGTGTGTGTGTGTGTGTGTGTGTGTGTGTGTGTGTGTGTGTGTGAAAAGTACTAAAATCGATGAACCCGTCTATGATGGCAGCTGAGTTTTGGAAAGCTTCCTTAAGGAAGACCAGTTTTACAGAGAGGGAGAGACAGACAGAGAAGAAAGAGAGAGAGGAGAGAAAGGGCAAGAGACGACCCCCTGATGCATATTAATTAATTCAAAGTTAGGTTGGTAACCAGGTTATCTCAGAAGGATTAAGGAAATGCATCGTCCTCTGGCAGTGCAGTGTGATTAGTGAGCCGGTTTTATACCAAACATTTTCTTTCTTTTTTTTTTTTTTTTAATATTTTTATTTATTTATTTTGACAGAGAGAGAGAGAGAGAGAGAGATACAGAGACAGAGAGAGAACTGAACTGGGGGAGCTCCCAGCTCAGCATATGGGTCCGCACGGGCCGGGGCCGGGATTCGATCCTCGGTCCTCGGGGCTGCAAAGTGAGCGCCTAACCCACTGAGCCATCCCGGCCTCCCCAACATTTTCTTTTTTATGGAAAAAGTATGATCATATTTTTAAAGCACAGTCTTGGTTTCAAAATACTAGAGAAATAAAGAAACGACAGTGAAATGATATAATTATTTTTATAAAATTCCTCCAAGTAAGATTTTCATCTGCAAATGAAAGGATGTATTTATGAATTAGAATAAATGCCGGCCGGAATAATCCTCTAGTAAAGCAGCCTCCGTTTGGACATGTCGGTTCAGTCTTATAGGTCATGGAATGAGTCCAGTTATTTTTCCATTCTAGATGGCTTGAAATTGAATGTCTATTCAGACGTTCAAAGCTATAAAACACTGCCTAAAATAAGTTTTCCAAATGGCTAGTTCACTTTCTCCCTGGAACATAAAAAGAGGGTGGGGAGAGGGTATCTAATTCTGAGAAAGCAGACTCTACATTTGGCCGTTTTGTTTATGAAAATATTAATTCTCCCCACACGAACAAGTGATAAATATGATGTCAAATTACATGTCTTTGCAAAATCATCTTCCAGCCCTGGCCCTTCCCCCTCCCAGCACACTCAGGACGCGTTGCACCGTTTGCACGCCAGAATCGAAGTTTTGATGATTTACAAGGACTCGGCTGCGGGCCTCGCCCCAGGACGAGTTCCAAATTCACGTTAGGCTTGAATTTCCAGAGCCTCGGCACCAGCAGCATTTCACCAGTCAAATCCCATCATGTTCTCCTTTAATCAGTTTCATGACTTCTTAAAAATAGTCGTCCCGTACCTGCCAAATGCTGTTGGGAAAGATGCTCAAATAGGAGGAGCCTTCTCGGAAGGAATTTGGGACAGAGAGGACCTTTTCTGGAGACGGGAGAGAGGGTGGTGAGGAAAGGGCTGGCCGTGTCCTGTAACGACCAGCAGACTCTACAGTGCTCTTCAGAGGCTCCTGTCAGCAAGGCCCTGAGCCTGCCCCACGTGACATTAGAGGGACATTTTCAATTCCAGGTCCAAAGACTTACGCTGAGTTCCTGTCGTTGACAACCGGATTCCGTTCTGGCCCCACGGTGAAACCGTTCGCCAGTTCACTCCTGGGCACTGACGCACAAAATACAAAGGCAAATGCAAGGCTCCTGTCGTTGACACCCTCTGTGGTGGCATCGGAATCCCTAAGTGGCCGTCTTCGGTGGCGGGTTGGGCTCTCTGCAGAGAAGGACTCGTGTCCATTTATGTACCACTGGCATCACGATAACGCGCAAAGAACTGCAAATATGTCCTCTTCGCTCCACAGCACTCCTTTAAGATCAAGCATGTCGTCGCCAAGTTCTAACCTCTCCACAGCCGCACACATAACTGTGTTCTTTATCTGAGGGACTTCTGCCCCTGGAATACCAGTTAAGCAATTTATCAGCCACGGTGATCATGGAGAACTTCCTGCGAGTCTACACTGCCTGTTGCTGTTGAGAATGCCAAAGAGGTATTCGCCGTCAAAGTCTCTAAAGCACGGTGAAGATGCACGTGCAGGTGCAGGGTGAAATGTAACTGAATGCTAAGTTGCCATAAGTGTGAGTTGGGGTGGCAGGGGGGCTATAATAGCCTGAAGTGGTCAGAAAAGGCTTCCTGAAGGACTCAGGCCTTGAATTTGGCTCTGAAAGGCAGTATGTGGAGAGAGGAGGAGGAGGGTAGAGCAGGCCTTTGTCAGGAAAAGCAGCCCCGGGAGGGAAGTCTGGAAATCAGTAATAAATACGGCGGGAGATGGGGTTCAATACGCTGTAACGTGCAGGCCCAGCTGAGAGACCAGGCAAAGGCATGCCTCCCCCAGCCAGCCCAGACAGGGCTGCCGTGACAGGACCCGGGGCCGCAGGCAAAAGGCACCCCGTGTACGAGGGGAGCCTGGAGCAGGGGCGAATTCGCCCAGACCAGGACCCACGGGGCAGAGGTTCTACCTGCCGGCCGCTCTGTCCACGCTGCAAACTTGCTCCTCGCTGCTGTCCTTATCGCCTTCCTTCAGCCGCTACCTCCTTTCCTGTCCCATGAACCACTCACCGCCATGCCAGTGACAGGCTCACAGGACAAAGGGGACAGCCGTCCCTGTCGTTGGACTAACATCCTGCCCCGTCCCGCGCAGGGCTTCCTGCCCACACCCTCTGTAACGCGGTGGGCAGCCTGGGCCGCACGCAGCACGGGAGGGTCAGCGACGGAGGGTGAGGCCTCGGCCCGCTCGGCCCGCTGGCACCGTGGCCACAGCTCAGGGCAGATGCACCAGCTGCTAGGAGTCCAGCGCAGCTTCCTCTGTTCAACTCGGTAGAAAGTGATTCACAAAGTGAGTCTGGAAGAGGCTACACACCCGTGACGGACTCCGTCCTTCCCCGGGACCACAGTCCCGCTGCGTGACTCGGTTCCCTCCCATTCTAGGTGGTTTCGTTTTCTCCTCTGCACCCTCTGCCCTGCCTGAAACCCCCCACGTCTGCCTCTATGCTCCCGAGGATCGGGGCCGGCGTTGGGAGGTGGGGTGAGAGAAGCAGGCATAAGGGGAGGAGGAAGTCAGCAAGGCTATGCTGCTCACGCCCTTAGGAGGACTAGAGAGAGGTGACAACAGTATGCAACTTGAGATACGATATCCTCTATAATAAATTACCTTGGTTAGAGACTTTTGTGCACTAGTCCAAACAAATAACTACCCTCGAATTCACTGTGTGAGAGCAGACACCGAGAGCTCAGGAGAAGTGGAAACATTTGAACGCAGAGCTGATGAGGGATGGGACAGAGGGAGCATCGAGGAGGCTGAGCACAGCACTCCAAGTCCGAAATGGCAGCATCTTTGAGGTGCTAGTGACGGAGGAGAGGGAGAGAGGAGGAAGTCTTCAGGAAATATGTAAGAAATATAGGGGAGCCGGGATGGCTCAGCGGGATAAGCGCTCGCTTTGCAGTCCCGGGGATGGAGGATCCAATCCGGGCCCCAGCCGTGCAGACCCATATGCTGAACCGGGGTATGTTCCCCATGCGGGAGGCCCCCAGCCCAGTTCCCGCCCTGCACGGCTCCTGCCCACCCGTGTGGAACAAAACCATATCGAAAACTGATGAGGTACAACCTATGGAGACTGCTCTGGGCCCTCCCTCTTCTCTCTGTCTCTCTGTCTCTGTTTCTCTGTCTCTGTCAAAAACAATAAAATAAATCTTTAAAAAAAGAAATATAAAGGGCCATCTTAATAATAAAGCATTATGGGTGAGAGAGAGAGGAATGAGTAAAAAGCAAAAACAAAATTCTGAAACGGGAAGCACAGAATGAGAAGCAAGTTTGTGAAAAGGAGAGAAACAGTAGGTTGCACTTTTATTCATTAAGATTTCATCACTTGAGGGAATGTCTAAATGGGAATATTCCCTAAATAATTGGACATTTGGTCCTGAAACTCAATTTTGTCAGTGCCTGGTAGGGAAATAAGAGATTTAAGGGTCATCGGGTTTTAGAGGAGCCCTGGGGCCATTAATGGAGGAGATGCTCCCTGGACAGTAGCAGAGAGTGATGAGGGGGGCGCAGTACAGGGACATCCCGAGTCGCACCCACATTGAAGGGACAGACGGCTCCCAAGGGAGCCTGAGAAGACACAGCCAGTGATGTGGGGGAGAAATCAGGAGCGTTTGCTCTGGAAGCCAAAACAAGGCTGTGTTTGAAGAAAGGAGCATTGTCAACAATTTGTCTCAGAGACAAAGTCAGCGAGGGACTGACCAGCGTCTGAAGGACGCAGCCGTCCTTGCTCTCGGAGAAAACAGTTCACACGGGGAGGGCGAAAAGGAGTCAGTTCGCAAGGCGTAAAGCAAGTGTAGGCAACTCTTTTGAGAAACTTGGTTGTGAAGCCGAGAAAGTGGGGGCAAATTGTAGTCGAGTTGTGGGTATAGGGAGAGACCTTTTGTTTTAAAATGAAAAGGCCATGCCATGTTACGGCGAGGAAAGATACAAGCTCCACGAAACTGAAGGTAGAAAAGAGAACAGAAGTGATCTCTTAGACGAAGCCCCTGGGGAGGTGGGAAGGCAGGGCTGGCAGTACATGGCTGGAAGAATTTGCCTGAGATTGCAGGTGAGAGAGAGGAAAGGCCTGTGCTTTGACAAGCAGAGACCATCAGAGAGAGAAACTAAAGGAGGCACAAATAAGTGGAGGGGTGTACCTTGCTCATGGACTGGAAGGATTAATACCGTTAAAATTTTACTACCTAAAACAATAGATAGATTCAATGAAATCCCTATGAAAATATCAATGGCATTCTTCTTAGAATTAGAACAACTAATTCTAAAATGTATATGAAATCACAAAATATTGAGAATAGCAAAAATGTTAAGAAAGAACCAGGTAGGAGGTGCCACACTCCCTGATATAGAAATATACTACAAAACTATAATAATCAAAACAGTATGGTATTAGCATGAAAACAGATATATATATATCAATGGATTATAGTAGAAAGCCCAGCAGAAAATCCTCACTTATACGGTCAACTGATCAAAGGAGGCAAGGCTATGCAATGGGTTAAAGACAGTCTCTTCAATATGTGGTGTTGGGGAAACTGGACAGATACATGCAAAAAAGAAAATGAAATTGGACCACTTTCTTATACCACATACAAAAGTGAAAATAAATAAAAGACTTAAATGTAAGACATGAAACCATAAAACTCCTAGAAGAAAATATAGGCAGTAATTCTCTTCTGCTCTTAGTAATATCTTTTTGGGTATGTCTCCTTAGCAAGGGCAACAAAACAAAAAATAAACAAATGGGATTACATCAAACTAAAAAGTTTTTACACAGTGAAGGAAACCATCAACAAAACTAAAAGACAACAGACTGAGTGGGAGAAGATATTCGCAAATGATATATCCAGTAGGGATTAGTAATACAAAATATATAAAGAACTCATGCAACTTAATGCCAAAAAATCCAAACAATCCATTTTTAAAAATAGGCAGAGGACCTGAATAGACATTTCTCCAAAGAGGTCATACAGATGGCCAGCAGATAATGTGAAAAGATGCTCCACATCACTAATCACCAGAGAAAAGCAAATTACAATGACAATGAGTATTGCTCACACCTGTCAGAATGACCATCATCAATACATCAACAAACAACAAGTGTTGGCAAAGATGCAGAGAAAATGGAACTCTTGTTTACTGTTGGTTGGGTTACAAATTGGTACAGCCACTATGGAAAACAATATGAAGGTTCCTCAAAATATAAAAAATAGAGCTGCCTTATAATCCAATAATTCCACTTATGGGTATTTATTCAAAGTAAACAAAAACACCAATTCAAAAGTTAGGTATAAGCACCCCTTTGCTCATTGCAGCAGTACTAGTAATAGCCAAGCTATGGAAGCATCCTATGTGTCCATCAGTAGACAAATGGATAAAGAAGATGTGTATATACATAAAATGGAATATTACTAAGCCATAAAAAAGAATGAAATCTTGCCATTTGGGGTAATCAATGAACCTAGAGGGTATTATGCTAAGTGAAATAGTCAGAGAAAGACAGGCACCATATGGTTTCACTTATATGTGAAATCTAAACAAAAAAATTAGTAAGCAAAACAAAATAGAAAGTGACACAGATATAGAAAACTAGCTACTGGTTGCCCAAGGGGGAGAGGGAATGGGAATTTTTTAAACTTCAGGAATAAATAAATCAGGGGAAAAAACAGCTAGCCCAAGGGATGATCACTTTTATTAAAACAGATGAGTAAGAGAAGTTAAGACAAGATTTTATTGGACTTTTACCACCTGAAGTAGTCCAATTATGTCAGCTTACAGTAAACCCAGCAGTTACTTTGACCTGGCTAAATATTTAACAGAAGAGTTCACGAAATGTTTTGTTAATTTATCCTAATAGTTACTACAACCTTTTGAAATTACTAGTTTAATAAATCCCATATAATTTTTTAAAAAAAGAAGAAGAAGAAGGAGCTCACCTCCTCCATGGTAATAGGCGGTAAGAGGGCAGAGTCGATGTTGCTGGCATGGTCTGGGCATTTCCTGTTGCTGTATAATAAACCCCAGACCCATAATATTTTCCCTTTCGCACATTATATTCTACCAATAACCGGCCACATGTAAGGGTATATTCCCTCTCCATAAATTAAACATGGCCTAACCTTCCAGAGACAAAGTCTCAATTAAAATCATTTTCCAGTTTCTCCATGTACAGTTTCTCCATGTGTCTGCCATGAAGATAGGCCATTTGAGTAAGTGGAAGTGGTGTTTGTGACTGGAAAATGTATGTCTCGCGTGTGTGGCTCTCTTTTATTTATGGAATGTGAAATCTCCGCTTCCGCTTCCTCAGGACGCCTCCCCGTTGGGAAGGGTTTTCCTCATGGCCACCGCTTGCCGTACATCCTCGGTGTCAGTGTCTGTAGACAAGCAAGGAGACGACGTGCCTCAAAATCAGTAGCTGACTGGAGCTGAAGAAAAAGGATCTGAAACAGTGCTCACTTCCTCTGATGTATTTCTCTCTGGAATTTTTTCATAAGGTTTTAATATCTATATTATAGAGATTTGTTTTTAATTTTTCAAAATGCCCTTACTATCCTCCAAGGAGATCCTTAAAGTCTACAGTTTCTTTTTTAAAATTCTGCCCCTGGCAAGCCAGTTTATAGGTTAGTTTGGTGTTTTACTGTTGTCAAGTAGTGCTTCTATGGGAGAGGCTGTGGGAAAACCTGCAGACAGTCTGCTTTCCTGTACTTGTTGTGAAACTGACCTCCAAGCACTTCTTTTTTTTAAATTTATTGTTAAATTTGATGAGGTTACATTGGTTGGTAACAATTAGACAGTTTACAGATGTACAAGTCCACCTCACATCATTCATGCATCGTATTATGGTTGTTTCCATGTTCTGGCCACTGTGAACAGACCAAGCACTTCTTTATCTACAAACACCAGTTCGTAATTCTGCCTATCTGGGCAATAATAATGGCTGCGAGATACGTTGGCACTGTGATGTCATATGTCACGGGGGGTCAGGGCTTCATGTGTAAAGGTGGAGCCAGTGTTATTCCCCCATCTGCCAAAGCACATCTATTTATCTTGATGCCAAAATGTGCTTTCCCCTCCAGGCAGCTTTCCTAAACAGCTTGGCCCTTCTCTCCTCCTCACACCATCTTGACTCATCTTCTCCAGGGACGCAGTTACCTGTAACTGGGACTTACTTATGTATATTTATGCTTTTCTGGCTTCGCTCCCCTTTTGGAAACTCATCTTTGTGACTGAGTTGAATCTCTTGTATGCATTCCTAAGCTCAGGCATTTTTTGAGCACTCCATAAATATTGGTCTTCTGGCTAACTGAAGAAGGTTTAGTCTGCACAGACGCAAACGCAATTCATCTCATTGTCTAACTCAGATGGGTTGGTGGTGTGGCTGGGTGACACAAGATCTGAGTCTCCCCCGCCCCCCTCCGATTAGTATAGAACCGTGATCAGTTAAAAATGTCTGTCATGGAGGCTGACTGAGGGTGGAGAGTATTCGAGCCCCTGAAGCATTTGCCATCTTTTCTTAAGGAGGAGTAAGTGGTCTGTGGATGATAGACATTGAGATACAATGATGTGGAGATATTTCCTTTAATTAGTTAGCATGATGAATTTCATCAGCCTTAAATATACGAGAGAGAGAGAGAGTGTGTGTGTGTGTGGTTGGTTGATAGGTGAGTTGCTTTTCTTTGGGGGAGGTTCGCTTCCATCTCTTTAGCCTGACACTACAATTTTTGGTTGCATGATTGTTTCATAAAATTGTGTTGAGATTGCATGTATCCTGGTTTCCAGTTAGTTTTCTTCTCTTGATAGATACAATCCTACATAAATGCACTTCTGTCTAAGTCAGGGGTGAGCAATTGTTTTGGCTCGGGGGCTGCTTTGTGGAAACGAAGGTTAGCAGAGGGCCACACCTTTAAAAATGATTGCATTTATTAGTTAACTTTGCATTTCAGAACAGATATAAATTGTATCATAAAAATCTGAAGTCTTGGCGGGCCGCAAAAAAACCTGTAGTGGGCCGTAGTTTACCCACCCCCGGTCTAAGTGAATATTTTCCATACTAACATTTTCTACCATGATAGCTAATTTGACTAAATGTTATTCAATGGGGAGAAAAACCTAGCTTTGGTTCCTCTTTTTCCTTTCTTGAGCTAAACAAAAAATGTTTGACTTTTGCTGAGAATGAATGTAAGGCCAACAGTAACATTATTCAAAAAATAATAATGTTCTTGTATGACAAAGGAAGTTGAAGTGGTCTCTTTGTCATCCTAGTTATTGTCTTTAAAGCCATATTTCTGTTCTCATAAGATGGTTCCTGTGAAAATAATGGAAACACCATAAATCGCATTAGTTTAAGGTCACAAATTAATCACTTTATTACCTATTTTCTCTCAAAAACTCTTCTTTTGAAGAAATTCTGCCACAAAGAGGCTCATACTATTCAATTTAATAAGTTGTTACTGCCTGTTTTTCTTGGTATTCTAAGCCACGTCATAAGGCGAAAATTGTAGTTGCCTGCTACCATTGTCCTGTTTGACATCAATGAGAAAATCCTTTATTTATATTTTTGAGTGCTATTTATTTCTGCCACAAAATATGTGCATTTTATATGCTGCTAAAATCCTTTCACGGATCGCTTAAATAAAAGATATGCCTTAAGGAACAGCTGTGGAAGGTAGTCTCACAAAACCTTTTATGTAAGATTGCAATTATAATTCCTTCTTGGTTAACTGAGAAAGAAAGTATTTAATGATGGCATAGACTACTGTAAGAATTAATTTACCCTACAATTGAATTTATGACCGAAATTTTCATACGCCTATTGTGTCATATTTTAAATGAAACAAAGACACTCCATTGCTCCCTCTTTTATTCCATTATACTACACACAAAAGTATGTATTGATTTAGGAAAATATTTCAATGGGTGTGTTTTACATAAAAGAGTCAATAATGAAATCCAATCAATTCCAGAACTCCAAACTCACCGCTTGCCTAGAGACACGCACCAGTGTTCGTCTGAGACTCCGGCATAGCAGAATCACACTGGAGGGCAAGAATTTAAACCCAGCACAGAACAGAATTTGGGTCTAGTTCATGTGACAGGAAACCTTTGTAGAGTGCCCGGTAATGAAGGAAGAAGGGATGGGACATAGTCTTTCTGCTGTCGCTCTGATCCGAAAACATCTTTTTGTCCCAAACTGGGCGTTTCAGCCAGTTGACTGCTGGTGGTCTCGGATAAAGAAGCAGGTCTTTCCACTCCCGTCATTGAGGATTTTCACTCATGAGTTCTACTGCCTTTAATCTTCGTTTTTGTCAGGGTGAGAGAATAAAATATTTAGAGCTTAGAGTTCCCAGAAAATTTCCCTCTGGTAAAAAGCTCCCGAAAACATTGTGTGTCCTGTGTTTCTATCGGTCACTCTTTCTTCTTTGTCCTTCATGCTTGAATTCACTCATCTCATACTTCAGCACCGCTTTTGACATGTGATCGTTGATGTGTGCTGTCTCTGCCCATGCAAGATGGTGGGTGTCTGCCTGTTTCCCTGACAACTGGCCTGGTGGTCAGCACGTAGCAGGTGGTACATACACATTTATGAAATAAATGAGGAGGGAGCTGTTCAAATTTGAAACCCAAATCTTACCCCCTCGACAAATGGCTTTAGACAAGGCACTTATTCTTGCTTAATATTTTCCTCATTTATAAAATGAGGCTAAAACGTCTTCTGTCTGGGTTGTTGCGATGACCAACTCGAGTGATGGCTGCGATGCAAGCTGTTGTTATTTTGTGGCCCTCAGGGAAATGCTGTCGAGACTGTTCTGCAGGTGGGACTGGTGGGCTGCAGGGTGCTGCTGGCATGCAGCTCACACTGCCATGGCGGTGAGCCTTCTGCCTCTCCCACCGTCTTCACGGCACCGGCCTGCCCCGGGCTTCCCGGAGCCCCGCTTCCGTGTTAGATCGCCAGCCTCTGCCCAGAACCGCGCCTGGGAGAATGGGCTGCCAATCACGACCTGGAGTCCACAGGTGCACACGCACCTGGCTGCTTCTGCCCACTCATGTGGGGGTCTCGCCATCAGCCCCTCAGCCTTCTTACCATCACACATGCAGGGCGCGCAGCCCAGCTCCTCACCCCCTCCTCTTCCACACCCACACTCACACTCACTTCCACACCTACCCCACACTCATACCTACAACCACACTCAGTTTCACACCCACCCCACACTCATAGCCACACCCACACTTACGTCAGACTCATGCCTACACTCACACCCACGTCCACACCACACCCACACAGTCACACCCCCACTGACATCACACGCACACACTAGGAACGTGCTTGTGAGTCGTAGTGCTTCTGATGTGGCTAAATTCCGGGCTACTGCCAGGCTTTTGATTGATGAGCGGGACACTCATGGGGGCTGGAGAGCGAGAACGCCGTGTGCGAGGAAGAGACCCGGGAAAGGGAAGCTGTGGGGCGGAGAAGAAATGTAAGGAAAGAGCGGAAATCCTTTCCAATAGGTTTAGGAAAGGTTTGGTTGTACAAGGTGGGACACTCTACTGCCCTCTTCTCGAAACCCTCCACAAAATTCGTAATATTTCACACTGCTTCTGGTGTTGAATTTGGGAATCTGTAAATGAAGACGAAGTAAGATCTGGGGTGATGGAGGAGGCAGGTCCAACGCATCAGGCTGCCTTTCTGTCCACACCCCTTGCTTCCCTGACCTGTGAGGTGCCTTCAGAATCATGTGTGAGTCCCCTCGGTCCTCACCCGTCACCAGGGGCTGCCTCTGCCGCTGTGACATTGCTCACAACCTGGCTCCTTGGGCAGAGTCATAGTTAGATTCCGATGAATAACTGAATACCTCTTTTTTTCTCATTTTTGCTCCTGTTTTGCTTTCAGGCCCTTGCAGGGTCAGGCTGCTTCCTATAGAAAAGCCGCAGAGACGAAACGCTTTGTTCACGGGTTCGACCCCCCCTTATGTGCACCCCTGGGGGTGGTGCCACGGGGCAGGGGCGTAAGCCGTGCCAAGAAAGCCCTGGGTCCCGGCCAGCGTGGCTCCCACACCCCAGCTCAGCCCCTGCCGGCTGGGTGACCGTGAGCACGTGACTTCCTTAGACACAAGTTTTCTGTACACATGTGTCTTCCCGCTTAGTTCCTTTTTCATGTAAGTACTCATGTTCCAGAAAGATCTCTCATGGCATCCGTTTAAAATTTCACACAAGAAAAAGTTGGACTTTTAAAAATATTTTTTAACTCCCCATGAAAAGCACCTTAAGAATGTCTTTGCTACATTTATCGGCCAACCTTTCTTTAATCCTTAATGGAAATTACATAGAAAAATTGATGTTTGATATTTTGAAGCCTACTTTCTAGTAAAAAAAAAAAAAGGTTTTCTATACCATGTCCATTTCATTTGCCAGCCTGAGGAGAAGAAAAGGTGGCACCTGGTGTGCAACCAGCAATACATTGAAAAGTCTCATTGTCATTTGTATGTTCTCATTGGGAGGAAGTCAGTGAAATACCAACTGGACAGTTATCTTTCTGACACAATCTCACTTTATCTTCTCAAACCTTTATTAGATTTTCACACAAAGTAAAACCAGAAAGTGTTACAGTTCAGAACACAAAACAAGTCTTTAACTTTATTCTCCTTCCAACTTTGAATAGTGTATATGAGTATGTGTGTATGTCTGCAGTCCATCTGCCATAGTCATTCACCCCATCCTACATGGGGGTGACGTAGCCAAGGCTCCAGGTGACCTCCTCATGTGGCCCCCAGCTCAACATGACATGGGGCGGGGGGGGGGGGGCTGGGGGACTGTCGTGTACCATGCAAAGAGGTTCAAGGCCATGGCAGGGGTCAGCCCTGAGGAAAGAGCTAGGAACCCCCATGAGGTTCGGTCAGGGTGACTACGTGGTGAGTCCTCTGAGTGAAAGTGCATGTTTAGATCCTTTGAATTAGAGTGAGGCTTGGATTCCAGGCCCCAGTCAGGACCAGAGAGCAGGTTGAATGGTGGGTGAAAGGTTAGAGACCCCACGTAACCCCAAAGGTGGGGGCAGTGCAGAAATCAGTGCAAAAGAGATTGATTCTAGGGCAACGCTCACCCCATCAGGAGTTTCTGACACTCCTGTTCATTTGTGAATAAACCCAGAAGGGGGTTGGTGGAGGGGGAAAGGGGTGGCAAGCCTACATTCTGACTGAGAAACAACAGTGTTATGGCCTTACTGATTTATTCAACTTAAAAATTTTTTTTTTTTTTGCAGGGTAGGGATGGTGGGAAAAATGCCGGGATGGGTCCAGAGGTTGAGCGCTTGTCTTGCCGTCCCGAGGTCTGAGGATCGAATCCCAGCCCTGGCCCGTGCAGACCCACATGCTGAACTGGGGTGTGCCCCGATTCTGTTCTCAGCAGGGTGAGCCTCGCATGTGGGAGGCCCCAGCTGGTTCCCGCCCTGTGCAACCCTGTGCCCTCCTGTGGAAGGAAACTATGTGGGAAACTAATGACGTGCAACTATGGAGACAGCCCTCCCCCTTCTCTCTGTCTCTGTTTCTCTCTGTCAAAAACAATTTTAAAAAGTTAAAAAAGAAAGAAATTTTTTGACCAATTATGTTAGCCAAAGCTCTAAAACAATTTTTTTTTAACTTATCCTTGAGCTGTGATATGTGACTGAGTTCATCCATGCAACCAAAGACATGGAATCGAAAAAACTAAATTAAGTTTATTGGCAGCCAAAGGTTTTTTTCTCCAGCCTCAGGGGACCTGTGGAGCGGAAATTTCATCTTCCTTCTCCTTACAGCATTTTTAGGTAAAGGATAATCATCTGATGAATTGCGCTAAAAGCTAATCACTAACAGCTATATCAGCACCATTATTCTATTAATTAATGCCACTGTGTGTTGCGTGTGTGACAAAATTACCTAATCAGGCAACACTGATATTCCCCCTGCATTTCTCAGAGCAATTCAGTGGTGTTTGGAAAGTGGTGAGTGGTAGATTGTAATCATTGTAGCACTTCCCTGTTGCTCTGTAGGGCTCAATTATCTTTCTTTAGTTGTATGAAATGTCTTTTCTAATGAAAGACCAAAGAGACAGGATTTTTAGCATCAGATACAGAAGGGTGACGGGATACTATCACATTTTCCTAGAGCTTAGCAAGCATTTACAAACAAGGAAAATTAGGATTGCTCATCCAAGATATTTTGGCTTCAATGCATTCGGCTAATAAAATACCTGTAGAAAAATTAAATATGGGTAAGCCACAGCCCCTTTAGAATGCTTAACAGATTACCAAGCAACGAATGTTTTCAGGCCTCAAGCAGAAGAAGAAAAATTTATTTTTACTAGAGAAGAAGATGATGCCTCTAAATATTACAGGGAATTACTTTTCTTGCGCTGAAATGAGTTCAGATCTAAACCAACACTGAAATGGGTTTCAATCACGATTTGCAAATTGTGGCTGAAATGAGCATTGTTTTGCTGATAGTTCAGTCTGAAAGCAGTTGTCTTTTCCTCCCTCAACAATACACCGCATGCTTGAGCAAGTGGGTTTTTGGTTGCACAGATGGATATTTGTTGGAATCAGTGAATGAACCCAGCGAGGCCATCCGTGGTCCTGCCCTGAGTTTGGGCTCTTCCCTGTACCCCGAAGTATGTCCAGGAGCCTGTGGTGCCAGAGATCCTACCCCTGGCCCTGCCACTAAACAAGCATCCCCTACACTTCAGTCCACTCTGCAGCTGGTCACAGCAGACACTGCCACATGGGCCCCCTGCGAGGACTTAAGTTCCACGGGGAAGGGAGCCGGCACTCCTGGTACCAACTTACACCTTCAGTAAGAACCCGTCAGGCATGTGACCGGTCGTGTAGACCCTGCATTTGTCTTAGAGACAGATGCATTGAGGGTGTCCGCACACCCACGAGGGGCTTCGGGTGGCTTTTGAAACTTTACTTTCAAACTCTCAAGTCTCTTTCTGTGTTTGTCAGAAGTGGGTGTTCTCACGTCCAGGAGCTGGAGTGTGCGTGTGCATGCACAGAGAGACATGCGTGCACACCGTGTTGGCAACTGGGGTGGTGGGCGACCCCATCAGCTCAGCTCTTCCTCCCTGGGTCCCCATCACCGCCTCACCCGTCCCAGTGGTCTCCTCGGGGCTCTGGACCCAGCCATGTCTGTTCATCGTCGAAAGCACTGGAGGATGCTTAGGGACCAGGAAAATGTGAGCCCAACTCTGAAATGCTCTCTTGATTGAAATGTTCTTATATGTAATTTAAAAGACACATAGTTGTCTTCATTGTTGAGGATTTTTTTCTTTTCAGAGAGAGAGACAGATAGACAGACAGACAGAGACACAGAAGGAGAGAGATTGCGATTTAATCTGGGCTCCCAAGGCCCCGCTGTTGAGAAAGGGAACCGAAAGTGTGAGACCCACCTCCCCCGAGGTGAATGAAGGGGCCGGTGATGGATGTTCAGGCCGGCATGAAAATTAAATGTAGTCAGAGTAAGCAGAGACTAAGCGAACATTCACTCGTGTGCAAGGGTCTAAGAAAGCATTCTTAAGTGTGTCGTCTCCCGTTTGACTCTAGCGGAGCTGTCTTCCTGGGACACTGGTGGCTGTTCTGTGCGCGCACTCACTGATTTACAAAGACGCGCCCTTTCAGCACCCTGAGGATTGTGTCTAAACCAGGCCTCCTCGCCATTGGGCTCTTCATGTCATTTCACAGGCCAAGACGGGCCCTTTCGTTTCATACCATTCGTTTAAATTGTTTTGGGTACCGTAGTCTTTTTTTTTTTCTTTTTCTTTTCTAAAAGAAAAACTCCTTTCTTAGATCTCTTCTTTAATTTTCTTCAGTTGCGTTTAGTTTTGGGTGAATCTGATTTATAGTGCTTTTCTAGATGGGCTTACAACCAAGGGTCTATCCCTGAGTCTTCCAGTGTTTTCTCTAACATTCTGTCATATGCGGCCACAGGGACGTCAGATGTGCACTTCATGTGCACATGCCAGACACTGCAAATACACTGCAGTATTTGCTCTTGCACAGATCGTTTAAGAGCCCTAGGGTCATAGGAATGGCCTGCCTGCCTACGTCACGTGCTTTCATTTACGAAAGAAAACCCTTGTTGTTTCTGATACGGGTTTTAGCGCGGGCTGTATTTCATCCCGTAAGGCCCCATCTGGTCCAGCCCCCGAAACCACAAGTCCAGCCGACAAGTGCGACTCTGAGTATCTCATTTAGGACTACACGAACTATTGCTTCATTTCTCCATCCATCTATCCTCCAAAGGCACCAACTCACTCAGCTGCCGACCAAATTCTTCATTTTGATGTAATCTTTTGGGAGAGTGAAAGTGGACAGTGCTAAAGTGAAAGTGTTTCTCACACAGTCATTGGCAAACGAAGTATTTTAGCCACTAAGAAACTGCAGAGCTATAAAAAAATATATATTGCAGAGGTTTTAATAGAGGAAAATACATTTTCGGTGATGTTTCTCTTTTTACCAACCCAGCTGCACAGAAGCTAACCACCCTGTGTAAGGGGGGTAGTTGGGACTTCCTCCCATGCTTTCTGCCATTTTCTACCTTCAGCATTTTTTAAAGCCTAATCTTTAAGTCAGCTTCTACTTTCCAGACTAAACTCTCCGGCAAATAATATTAATTTCAAACATGTCAGACCTTTGTCATTAATTCAAAACAAAGGAAAGCAAGTGCATAGTTACAAAGGTTATTTTTACCTGAGAGTGTTCCACATTGGTTCAGTACTTGATTATGATGGCTTTATCTTTCAGCGTCTACTTTGGGAGCACGTTTTTAACTTCAAATAATCCTATACTGTAAACTATTGCTCTTTCAGAAACGTACCGTTCTATCTGAATTATAATTGTAGCCTAAATCTAAATTTAATTTAGCAGATTATCAAACGGGGGGTGCTTTGAATATTAATCAGGGAAGACTCTAGCTAAGTATGACTTTGTTCGTTCAAAAAGCAGTCAGTCTCTGTACAGGTTTGGATCGCCGTGTGTTAATATCGTTAGCTGTGGGGACAATCACACAGGCAAAATGAATCACCTATTAATAGCGTTCTCCCCTCAGTCTCTTCTACCCTTTGTGTTCATTCTCTTGGCGATCTTGTCCATTCCCACAACCTTCAAAAGCTTCTATACACGAATGGCTCCCATATCTGACCCTGCCCCGCACTCCACTCTGAGCTTCTAACTCTAATGTCCAGCTTCTGGATCAGCAGCTGCTCCCGGCTGCCCAGTGGACATTTCAAACTGAACGTATTCAAGACAACTCTTGACTTGGCCCCTGGACATTTTCTGCCCACATCTAAGTAAATGGGGCCACCATTCAGCCACTTAGCAAGAACTGTAGAGTTAGCCTGATACCTTCATCTCCTTCCCCTCCTACATACAAATTCCACAGCAGCAAAGTAACAAATTGGTGTCCTGCCTTATCACCTGGAGGAGTCTGGTGGCTCCTCACTCCTTCCCACAGCCTCTCCCTGGATCGCTACAACTGCTCCTGAGGAGACAGACCCTCTATTTCCACCACCCTCCATTGTCTGCTCGGTAACCAGCATGGTCTTTCTCAAAGTTAAGTGAGATCTTGTCACTCTCTTGCTTAACGTCCTCCAATGACATTCACGACATTTAGAGTAAGTCCCAATGTCCTTACCATTGCATACAAGACATCCCATCATCTAGCCCTTATCCAGTCTTTGGCTCTACCTCCCCCTTCCTTATTTGATAGTCACTATGCAACATCCTTCAGTTTCACTGGACACCCTATTGTTCTTTGGTCACATCAGGTTTGCTCCAACCTCAGGACCTTTGCACTTGCTCCCCCTCTGCCTGGAACACTCTTACCCTGGTTCTCATACACAACCCCTTTCTACTCTTCAGCCAGGTTGCTGCTCAGATGCCATCCCCTTACAGAGGCGTTCTCTGCCTACCCGACCTAAAATAGAGACCCCTGGTCAAGGCTCTATAGCTCAGGCATTAGCGCACTAGTCTCATAAAATAGTGATCCAGGCCTACAAGCTCTGACACGCTCTCTCCCCGACAAGCTTTGTGCTATTCATAATATTTACAACCATCTGAAACGCGCGTTTGTAACACATACATATACTATACCTATGTAGCTACTTGCTTGGTAATTGTAAGACTCAGTCAACTCCAATGGCAGTATCGTGAGAACGGGGCCTTAGACTTGTTCAGAGGTGGGGCCCTTATTTCAGGAGGGGCTCAATGAGAACTTTTTAATAGTCCAGTGAATTTAGAAGCCGTCACTCCCATAAAGGTACTCAGGCAGTATTTTCACACGTGTATTTGTCTACGGCTTTACACAAGGATTTGAAGCAGCTTTAGGCAGAAACATGCAATCGAAGCCAAAAATAGACACCTAGGGGACACCAGGAGAGCTCAGCGCTTGAGCACTTGCCTTGCAATCTCGAGGGCTGGGGTCCAGTTCCTCACCCGGCCTATGCAAACCCATGTGCTAAACTGTGGAGAAACTGGTCACCGCTGGGACGGCTCGGTGGTGAAGGTTCTCAGCTCCCATGTGGGAGGCCCTCAGTTCAGTTCCCGCTCCATGTGGCCCCACGTCCACCTGTGTGGAATGAAACCATGTCACCACTAATGATGTACAACTATGGAGACTGCTCTGGGCCCTCCCCCTTCTCTCTCTCTCTCTCTCAACTTGTCTCAGCAACAAAAAATAATAAGGAAGAAAGAAAGAGAGAGAAAGAGAGAGAGAGAGAGAGAGAGAGAGAGAGAGAGAAAGAAAGAAAGAAACCTGACACCAAAGAAAAAAATACATGTAAGAGAAAAAGTAGGGAAGATGGTCAGTTAGGACGTTAGCATGAGAAGTAGGAAGTGCAGCGTGCGTTAAAGGCATAGAACTTTGCCTAAGGTTCGAGTCTAACGCGGTTCCATCGCGAGCTTCCATGGGGAAGGGCAGCGTGCGCGGCATTTGGGTAAAGCAGACGCAGCGGTCCTTTGCAAATGGCTATGTCTGTGGTAACAGCCAAGATCCCGGATTAAAATGCACAGGAACGAATGGGAATCATTAAGGGGCTGAGTTAATATGCTCTGGGAACATCGAACTCCGGTATCCTTGCTTGAACCAAGAAATGACTGTCATCTAGACGGGTCACCTAATAGCACAGTCAGCATCGTTTCTTGCTAGGAATGAAGGGGATTTCAGTAATTGCACGAAAACGTGGCACTGAAGAAACGGTCATGTGCACAGGCCTCTATTCATATCGCTCCCCCCAGAGCTCTCACCGAGCTGGGAGCTATTGTACTGCAGTGACCGTGTGCTGGGAGAATGCCCATTACCCTCCTCCTGTAGACGTCTTGCACAGATCTTCTGTTCTCGCTGCGAGCTTCAACCTGGGGCACGTGTTCCCATCTACTCTTGTACCCCGTTCTGCTCTTTGCCTACCATCTCTCTCTGTTCTCTGCTTACTTGCCTGGAAATAAAAAGAAAAACTATTATTCCTAAAAACATTAAGAAATAACACAAGTTGCAATGTGCTTTATCTTCTAAAAGAACTAATGTGCTGATAATATCATTATGGCTCTTCTGTCACATATACTGGGACATTCAGGAGTTAACATGGAACTGAACCAGAATTCTGCGTCGAACGATACTGAGCATTCCTGTGAAAACAGTTTGATCAGGTCTCACGAGCGCTCTCTTAGTTCTGCAAGCATCACTTATAAAGTACTTCTGGAACATCTTCAGGGAGCTTCAGCTAAAAGCTGCGGTCGCTCCTCTTAGGATCCCCTCCGTAATTAACGGTTGTTAACCAACCTGGACTCCGGGCTGTAACCACACCACTGCACTCATCTGCTACCGGCCACTGTCCCCGCGCATCAGTGAATGAGCGAGTACTTGTCACCTTTCCCACAGAGGCCCCTGCCCTCAGCTCCAATTGTGCTCCAGGAAAACGTTTCCTTACCTGTTCCCTATAAACTAGTTTCTTTTGACGTGTTCAAAACCACACTCCTGTTGAAGATACAATTCTCAGGTAGAAACACATCTCAGTGTCTACAGGGCCCGTCATCGCCCCGCCCAGCGACAGCACGCTTCCTGGAAAAGCCAAGAAGCCATCTCCCAGATACGTCCCATCTACCCTCCGCCACCCCCTCACACACACACACACACACACACACACACACACACACAGGGTGGCGGCCAGTGTCCTCACCACTTCTCACTGCTTTACGCAGGACGGCGACATAGTTGCAAGAAAGACACGTGTGCGTGGTGCCAGGCAGAGAGCTTTGGAACGTTGTGGGGGTGGGGCGAGCAGACTGCCACAGACATGTGCTCCCCCGAGAAAAGACTCCCCTTTCTTTTCGTCCAGCTGCCACCCAGGAGCAGAGCCCGCACTGGTCACTGCTATTGTTCGTAGAATCTCTCGTGGGTCACAGCCAGAAGTCCACTGTGGGCTGAAAGGCTGATTGTATCGGGTGTACTCAGCGTCTGTTCAGGATATCTAGTGTTTTGTTCGTACATACAGTGAAAGCAGAAAAATCGCTGTGGTTTTTTGTGGGGTGTTTTTGCTAGGACATTTCTCGATTATTCTAATATTTGCCATTAATAGAAATAGTCACTCCTGTAGACATACTGTTCTGAGGCGCGAAGTGCCTTCCGTAGTCCGTGAGGTGCCCAGTGGCTGCGTGAGTGACAGGAGCTGGTGATCGCCGGTGCCCCTCCGAGCGCGCCCCAGGGTTCCCGGTTCCCGAATCTGATCCGAAAGCCCACGTGGCATCAAGCTAACGGGCTTGAGTGGGCAACGGCACGTCCTCGCTCCTGGAAGGGCATAGCCGTCTGCCTGCTTAACACGAACGTGAGCCGCGGGCTCACTACCTCGGAAGTCACTCGGGCTTCCCCCTCCTAGTGTCACAGAAAGGAGAAGTGCATTTAGGAAAGAAAACAGTTTTCTCCAGCCACTTCCGCTCTGAAAACGGGTGACGTCTGGTGGCCCAGACACTGAGCCAAGGGCCCGCCCGGAGTGTCTGGGTCCTTACACTTTTGCTTACAGGATGGAAGTGGCCCTCGAACTCAAACTCCTCATTCCATTCCAACGCTGTGTAAATGCCATGACTAGTGGTTTCAAAAGCTCAGAAAACATTCACAATGTTTCAAATAGATCGTCCCTTTGAAGGAGGGGAAAGTGTTCATCCCCCACCAAATATTGTTACGTTTATTCAATTTGTTTGGGGCCAAAGTAGCTGGTAAGCTCACATCCCCAGTGGGAATCTTAATTGTGGCAATGACTGAGAAGGTGACAGATTGTGACCTCGGGCACAAACCTTTTAGAAGAAGGTTCCTGAGAGGCCAGAAACGGAGCTGGCCAGCCCGGGCTCATGCAGCAGTGCGTTCACATTCCTCCTTTTGAGCAGAGTCAGCCCCGGGGGCCAGGGTGGTCTCTGTGTGCTGAGGGGAGGGTGTCGCATGCCGGCCGCTCGGACCTAGCAACCCGGTGGCCGACCCCGCCGGTTCCTGGCAGCAAAGTTGACGGTGCGGTGTGAGCTTACGCCGCTCAACAGGGCGCCCGCCCGGGCCTGACCCTGGGTCGGCTCCTCGGTGCAAACTGAAGGCTGAGTCAGGAAAGGCTGCTGTTCGGATGGCAGGGGCCCTTTTGTGCCAAACCACCAGCCGTCCCCTGGTTTTTCTGGAAAGGGAAGTGACGCCGCTGGCCCATCTGAGGCGAGTCATCGGCTCCAAGCCTGGTCAGACGCGACCTTTCCTTCTCTATGGGCAGTTCCGACCACAGGGGGTGTCAGTGGCGAGCCCCCAGAACTCACCAGCTGGGACCACCGCTTCTTGGGATAATTGGTGGCATTCTTCCAAGAGGCCGTGAGGTGATAAACACTTTTTTTTTTATTGTTATATTTATTGGGGTGTTATTGGTTGGTAACAATTAGATAGTTTCCAGATGTACAAATCTACATCCCATCACCCATGCATCGCATTATGTGCCCACCACCCAGAATCAGCTCCCCTTCCATCACCATATATCCGGTGCCCACTCCCACCTCCCCTCACAACTCTCCCTCCCCACTCCCCCCTCCTCTCCAGGTAACCACCAAACCATTGAGTGTGTCCATAATGCTGGTGCCCTCTCCCTCCTCCCCTCCCTCTCTCCCTCCCCCCTCCTCCCCTTCCCTCAGGCAATCACCAAGTTATTGGGTGTGTCCATAGGTCTCTGTGTCTTTGTAACTTTCAGTTTTATATTCCACCTATAAGTGAGGTCATATGATAAACATATTTTTAATCATCGCTTTGTCCATCGCAGAAAACTAGTTGTCCCTTGTTTGCACACTCGTGATAAATCTATTTGTCATGTACAATTACATGGCAGCTAATGACAGGAGACCACATTCTGATAAATGAGAACAGAGAGGCCGCAGACGAACAGACTGCCGGCTCCGTGGCTTCAGCAAAACACGCCATAAGATGGAATTGGCGTCACAACCATTGAGACACAAGAAGTAAAAGATGGGCGACTGTTTTCACCCTCTGACTGCTGGCAGGGAGACGGCCTGTAGCTGTGCTCCACGGGGAATTAGCGGCTGAGCCGCTCGGGGGGCCTCACACACAGCCCCCAGGCTCCCCCAGTTCTCCTCCCACCACCTTCACTTTGTTGGGGAAAAGCATTGCATTTTACTGCTTTTAAAAATCGTACATGCTAGCAAAGAACCAGAATAATAAAGCGTTTCTTGGCATGCATGTACTATGTATTTCAAAGTGCAAAGCATGAACAATCACTTAAAAAAACAAATTAGTTTTGTATAAATTAATGAGAAGAGGATGCAGAACTACCCAATGCCTACTTTTCTTGTGGTACAACCAGAGCCATCACTCGGATGGGCCACCTGTGTGGATTCAGTTGCTGCCGCCTTTCTGTCCCTAAATGTGGCTGAGACCCTGCTAACTACATGCTCTGTTTTTCACGTGGTCAACTAGTTTGTCTCCAAAGGGGTGCTGTCCTCAAAGGTTCATACAGAAGTTTTGGAGCTGATGACAAGAAGCAGGTGTAACTGGGAGCGGGTCTGCTCTTCACAAAACAAAGCCACGCAGTGACCATATCATAGTACCAGTCTCGCTCACAAACGGAAGGGCTGATCATTTTTGAAACTATGAGTGAGTAAAGTGTGAGAGAATTATGTCCAGTGATGGTGTGCGTGTGTCTCTTCTCTGTGACTCGTTTAACCTATTCAGATTTAAAGAACTACAAGGAAATAGGATGCTAGAGAACTCAGAGCAGTGTGAGAAACAGATGAGGTTTTGTGATATGTCTAAAAAATAAACTTGTATTAATACAGTCAAAGTAGTTGGAATCCAAGAGCATGTTAAAGTTCCAGAACAAATGTCTATATAAAAGTTAGGGGATTTTAGGAGCAGGAGGGAAATCAGATATTGTCTGTCCAGATGCTTATACTTTACAAGAGAGGAAACTGAGGCCCAGCAGGTTCCCCTACTTCGTCTCACGTCACACAGAGAGGCAGCAGAAATCAGACCTGCAATAATGTCCTCCATCTCCGGACCCATTACGCTTCCTGCATTCTCTGTTTATAAATAGAGTGCGTGTTATCAGGACCAGAGTAATATTAGAAGAGATGAAGCAGCACACAGCTATCTTTTCACCAGGTGCCTTCATAAGCCTGAAATTCCACTATTAGATCATCATGCTCTGGGCCAACATATTTCCTAGTTGGTCTGTTCCTGAAATAGAAAAGGGGCAGAGGAGAGGAACCCAGGTGTTCCTGGAGTGGAGCGCCCAGCCCCCTAAGGGTAACGCAGGGTGGGGGCTGCAGGGGGTGAAGGAAGGACCCAGGGGGAAGGGCCGGTCAGGAGCAGGGGGCCAGCGGTTTCTCCTGCCTCCCGTTCTGCTGGGTTCTGCGCCTGCACCACGCGCGGTGAAATAGGCAGCAATTTCAGTGTCGCCGTTAGCAAACTTAAAACGCACATTTAAAAAAGATAAGCTCATTTCCACGTCATAACTGACACCTGACTCCCAAGGAGTCCGCTTGGGAAGGAATTTTCTGTTGGTCACAAAAGAATCCGAACCCCCACGAATGACCAGGAATATGTGCCCACAAGAGAGACCCGAAGCTGAGGCAGAGGCAAGGGGAAGAAAAGAAGGCCCCGAAATGGTTTCTTACTTCAGGGGGTGGAAGAAGTCACCGCCATCAAAACAAGCAGCCCCATTGAAGTAGGACTTTACCTCCCACCCCCAAAAATATCCCAGCACACTGAGCCATTGTTGCGTGTTGTTTTGCTCCCATGAATAGACAAAGCCGGAGTTAGGCGGGACCAGAGCTGCTACCCGGCAGCACGAAATCCTGGCTCCTCGGCCTGTGAGGGGGCGCCCAGGGCCCTGGGACTTGTGGCTGGCTCACCCCTCTAAGGTCATTGTCATGGAACAGGTGAGGGGCCCCGGGGACGAGAGCAGGCTGTCCTGGAATGCCCATGGAGCAGAACCACGCCTCCCCGGGCTGCTCCCGTTCCCACCCCAAGGCCCGCAGAATGTTTGAGAAGAGAGACAGCTGCATCCCGGAGCTGGGTCCTGCCCGCTGTCTGCGGAGGTCTGTAAAGCAGGAACTAGAACAGCACAGCCTCACGCTTTTCCTGATGTCTATTGTTATCCTAATGTCTTCTTTTCCTCGTGGACTGTTTAATTATGCAAACCACAGGCTTGCTCAGGCAGGTTCTCCGTTTCCTGTTGGAATGGGGCTGAGGCAGCACAAAAGAAAGCACCTAGCACAGGGAGCAGTGAGCAGCTAACCTGGACTTAACCCCATCAGCAACCCCACAGCCAGGGTGACCCGAAGCTAAAACAGCAGCTCTCCCTGCCCCCGGAGTTGACCTGACCATAGCTCATACACAGGATTGTCACCACAGCTGGGCTGCAGCAGGACAAAGGTCTGGGTAGGAGGTGGCAGGGGCTGGGATCAGGGTCCTGGGAACCAGGTCAGGCCTGGAGAGCCAGCCTGATAAGACTTGGCGTCCAGCGATGCTACGGGGGGGGGGGGGGGGTCCCAGCAGGCCGGCAGGGGACCCTGCACGCCCAGGAGGCGGCTGAGCAGCAGCGGCCACCCAGGTGTCGGTACCCAGGCCAGGAGGAGACTGGGCCCAGGGCAGGAATGCTGCATCTAAAGTAGGAGCAACCGAGATAGCGGAAGGTCAGTCTGAAGGTCATCTAAGGGAGGTGAGACCTGGGACTTGGGTGTGACCTGACCCCCCAGGGCATTGTCTCAAGAGTAACAGGTCCTGATTTATTGGAACCAAGGAGGCACTCTAACTTTTAGTTGAATCTATCACTGACTGCTGTGTGGCTTCCTCGATCGTTTCACTTCTTTATTATCCTTCCAGAGACTCATGCACGATTCTGCTTTCTGCTAATTTTTCTATGAATTTTTAAACATAGTTAACTTTAATTTTCTCTTAGTACACAGGATAAGATGTGTATCTAAATGAATTTTTCTCTAATGTGCTATATCTCACAATTGTATGTCAATGAATCCTCCCCTGCAGTTTCGCAATGCCTGCTTCCCTGTCTGTGAAACCCCTGCCCTGAATTGGGTCTACTTGCATTTATTCAGCAAACCCACCCTGAGCCCTCGCGCCCCGTGGCAGGCACTGCTCTGGGACCTGCAGCTACGACAGTGACCAACCAGCTGAAACAGCTGAGCGATTCTAGCTGGAGGAGAGAACAAACAAATAAATAAGCTACTACAATCTACCAGATGACACTACATTTTATGAAGAAAAACAAAACACAGAAGGGGACCCAAGAATTCCAGCCAGGGTCCGTGAGGTGCAATTTAAACTTGGGTCATCCGGGAAGACCTCACCAAAACAGAGACATGTGACAAGGACCAAAGGGGTGATGAGCCCAAGAGAGAACCATGTTCATATGACAGAGAGCAGGAGCAAGGCCCTGGGGAGGTGGCCTTTTGGTCTGTGTGTGCACAGATGAGGAGGAACAGGGAGGGGACAAGATCACAGGAGAGGCAGTCCAGGTGGGTTGGTGTGGGCAGACGCACGCTGACTGTAACCCTGAGTGACAGGGCCACACTGATTCCTTGTAAAGGCTGTGAGAGATACCCCTCCTCCACCCCACTCCCCACCCCCAACCCCCACCCTGGCTCCCTCCCAAGTCCTGGGGGTTGCAGACAGTCCTTGGCAGTCTTCGCTCACAGACCCATCCCTCCACCCTCTGCTCTGTCTTCACGCGGCCTTCTCTGTGTGCCTCTCAGTGCATTTTCCATCTCTTCTGAGGACATGGGTCATTGGATTTGGGGCCCACCTTAAATCTAGCACGGCCTCTGATGCAGGTTCTCAATGTGATTCCATCTGCAAATGTCCTGTTTCCATATACACATGCACGGGGTTAGCACTCGACACATCTTTGCGGGGACACAATTCAACCCACTGCAGACGGCCAGCCATCGGAGGGTCTTTGAATACAGAGAAGATCTGATATGAGTTCAAGGGGTCTCTCTGGCTGTTGTGTGGGAAGGCGTGTGGGGGTCAGGGCAGAGCTGAGACCAGTGGGAAGCCCACCAGGTTAATCAGGCAGAGAGACAATTTGAAGTGGTGGGGCTGATTGTAACCCCTCCTCTAATTTAAATTGCTATTTTTGACCATAACCAAACTATTCTGGTTGCTCTTTCTCTATGTTTTTAAATATTTAATAAAGTCAATCCTTCCTTCTTAAATTGCTTGGGAGAATATTTTGTCTTCTTATTCAGGAATACATAAATAAGTTTATGGATGGACAGATACATAGATGATGATAGACAGACAGACATGTGTCTGTCAGTTTGCCTTTTATTATCTTTTTGAAGGCTTTTTAAAAAATGGTCTTTATAACAACTACATATTCCTCAATAGGTTTAGCCCCAAGGGTTCCCTGTGGGGAAAGGATTGGTATTGTGATTAAGAGCTATTTTTTTATTATGTTGGCTGGGGGCTGCTGATAATTACCAAGGCTATTAATTTTGGTAGGTTTATTTCAGATCTCGCGTTTCATTGAATCATTTTATTAAATGCGATTATTTTTGCTGGTTCCTCTGCATATTCTGGTTTTCCATTATGTTAAGTGCAAATAATGATCTTTTCTCTCTTCCCATTATCATACCTCTTTATTTTTTCATGTCTCATTGCATTAACCAGAGTTTCAGACACTATTAAAGAACCACCCTTGTTTTAATTTTTAAACAAAATTTAATTTGTCTGTCCATTAAGCACAATATGGGCTTTTGTGTTCTACAACTTTATTATGGTAAAGAAGTAGCCTCTATTCCTAATATTTTAATACTTTGAAGAACCTTATGAAATGTTATCAGTTGTCTTTTGCACATGCTACTCATTTTAATGGAACGTGTTGAGACTGTGTATTGGATTTGTAAATGCTCTTGTGTCAAATCCTCCTTGTATTGTATCATGCATGTACCTTCCAGCAGACTCTGTCATATTGGCCTAGACGAAGATTTCAGGGTGTGCATTTCTGTGTTCCTTTGTTGTTGTTTTTTTATAATTAGGGATCTGCTTTACTTTGGTGACATCCTCATTAAAATGAATAATCTCACATCATATTACAATACTCACAATAATTTTGGCACCTTGGGAGAGGATCTTGGAGAACTGCCTCCCACTTATTTTTATTAACACTTCCAGAAAAAGCACTAACTTTCTGTATCAACATCATTATCATAAAAATGTATTTATGGAATGCCTCTAACGATTCCTATTCTTCCATGTAATGTCTTGTCTCCCGGAAGTAACCACAAGAGCTCGTTAGATCGCACGGTAATTTTGTGGTGGATAAGCCATCTCCACACAGATTGTCACAGGGCAGCCTTGTGATGCCCATTTTTACAGGTGAGGAAAACATCCACACCTGAGAAGATTCGAGTCTGCATCAAGGTCACCTAATCAACCACGACAGGTGGAGGCAGAACTTGCACTGAGGGGTCCCAGTGCCCTTTCCCATGTACCCCGCTAAGCCCCACCCAGCAACGACGTGAACACTTACTTACAACCTTACACAAAGCACAAGAGGACATCACCTTTCATAGCGAGGCAGAGCAGTAGCTCCTTAAGGGGCGATGGAAGAGGGCTCCTCTGGGGTCCCCTGCCCCCCAGCACCACCTCCCAGAGGGCCTCCTGTGCACCTGACTGTAACTCATTGCTCCTTTAACGTTGAGGCCCGTTAGATGCATTGCCCTGTGCCCTTCAGGTCTCGATCACCTGCGGCCTCCCTCAGCCACCGTCCCACACTGTAGCATCTGGCTCACTAGCTTCCTCTCCCTGTCAGCCCCTCATCATCTGAGGCGGAGCCATAGCCCAGCAGGAGGCCCATCAAGGACAGCTGCTCCCACCTGTCTTTCAGCTCCTCCCCCTCTGTCTTTCAGTTCCTTCCCCTCAGTCTTTCAGGCCCTTGGATCATTTTTGGACGTCACTTCGGCCACCCAGGCCTCACTTTGAACTTAGAGCACCTCTGCTCTCCCCTGTCCTCCCTCATCCAGGTTTCCACGTTGTCCGATCTTTCCTGTCCCTTCCCCACCCAGGCCAGGCGACACAGCTGGTCATTCTCACTATATGAGACCCCTCAGTGCCTGCCCCCCATCTCCACAGCAGTTCTCACGGGGTGAGGGGTGGGGTGGGGGGCAGTGAAGCTGAGGGAGGGAGGAGAACCAGGGATCTCCAAGGAGCTGTTTCATGCTGAGTCCGGTTGCCTGGGACACGAGCCTGAGTTTCAGGTTGGAAGAGGGTTTGCCTGTGTTTATAGTAAATGTGCTCCCTCAGTCCACGGGGGAACAGCCTCCAGCTCCTGTCCCTAAACCATTCGTTCTGCGACCCTCAGGAGCATAACCCTGCTCCGCCCTCCATTCCTCAGGGTCCTACACAGCGATCTCCAGCCTCCCCCCCACCCCCAGCCCTCCCATGGCCCTCAGCTGAGGCCGTCGCCGGCCGTCATTCAGAACCCAGCGGGCCCCTTGGCCAGCGCTGCCCCGGCTCTGGGCCCGTCTTGGTCTCAGCCTGGCCTTCTGCCACCGGGCGTCGCCTCGTTTCCTGCCCCGGGAGCCCCACTCGGTCCAAATTGGTTTGGTCTCTACTGGGCTGCAGAGCCAGCTCTCAAAGAACAAAGGCCGGTTAGTCTCTCACTCTGCTGTCATTCAAAGTTCAGCCTTTAAAAACGCAGAGATTTTTCTGCTCCATCCACCCACTGCTCAGCAACTGTATTTCTACAGCGATTGTTATTCCATTTCTGCTCCTAATTGCTGCGTTAGAAAAGGGAGCCAGGCGGAGGCCAATCTGGGCGCTCCCTTCAAATGTAAATGTGTTATGCAAATGCCTTCTGAGGCTGCGAGTGGGCTTCCGAGGTCCCCCCTGGACTGAGCCGGGGAAGGGCCAGGTCTGGGGACGGCTGAGCTATAGAAGCCGAGCCACGGCCTCCCGAATTCAGTGCGCACTGTTTGGATCTGGCTTCCTGTCTCCCACTTCCTCTCCCATTCCGGCAGCTGAATTTAAAATACGTGCTGCAAAACGTTGCTTCTTGGGGACACTGCTGATTAACTGTTTCTTGGGCCCTCCCAGCAGGGACACGGGGAGTCCACTGGCCTCCCTTCCCCAAGGGGTTCAGGGTGCTGTCCCTCAGCTATGTGTGAGAATGTTGGACCCTCGTTTCTTTTCAACGTGGAAAATCGCCTCTGTGACTAATGCAGTGAAGTGGACCAGTCACTGTGTTGTTAGCAAGACCTGAAAACGTCAGGACTGAGGGAGACGTTGCCACTCTGAGCAGTTAGTTACAAGCCTTTGAAAAGCAGCTGCTAAGAGTCAACGAAAATGCTCTCTTCCCTGCAGGCCACTGACATGTGGGAGCTTTGCTCCTGCCACCAGAACCTCCTTCCTCCTTCCTGTCCTTTGAGGTCCCAGGGTCCCTGTCCCCAGTGTCCTCTCTGCCTTCCACTGCCCTCCCTCAGGTTTCCTCCCTTGTACTGGGCCGGCCCCTCACTGTCATGCCTGGCGCACATCTTTCCTGCTTCCTCTCATCACCAGCGGCAAATGTGGTCCAAAGGAATATTCTCGGCTTCTGAATTCATAAGCCCTGCAATCCCTTAGGTCCCTGACTAATACTCCACTCTGAGTCAGGTGCCCTTCCAGGCACTTGACAGTATGTCCTATACTTACGGCCTTTGAACGTATCAGTAGCTGCTCTCCTCCATATTGTACGCTGCTCACATTTCCAAAACATGAGCAAAGAGTGACCACAAGTGTCCGGGAACGTATTCTGTGCATTCTAAGCGAACGCATTCTGAACTGTGTGAAAGGACAGGCAAAGCAGAGAACAGCGGGGAACCGGCCCCAGCCCCGGTGTTCAGCGGCTTGTCTTTCCCCGCGTGGTTCTGAACTGCAGGGAGAACCCTTCGTCCCGGAATATCACCTCTGTTCTAATGCGCTCAAAATCCCTTCAAGTACAATTAGCTTCTTTAAGAGACAGAGGTGACATGGTTCTCTGCTGCCTCATAGGGTCCCGGGGAGAGATAATGAGGTGGGTAATGGGTATATCTGTGCTTTGAGCCCAGTGGGAAAAGGATCCCTGTGTCAGTTCGAGGTGGCTTTGTGATTAGATCAGAGCATCTGATCAAAGAGAAGGACGGTGTGATGTAGTCAGTTACAGCACGGCCCCTTCCCTTTGGTTTGGTGATGATTACGAGTGGACAGGCATTGGTGAGCTTGGCCTGTGGTTCAGTGAGATGTACCCTGTTTCCCCAAAAATAAGACAGTGTCTTATATTAATTTTTGCTCCCAAAGATGCGCTAGGTCTTATTTTCGGGGGGATGCCTTATACGTATTTCAGCGAGAGGCGAAACTGTAAGTAGGTCTTATTTTCGGGGGATGTCTTACTTTCGGGGAAACACGGTAGCAGACGTGGCTGTAGGCAGTTGGCTGTGCTCCGCCCTTTATTGGTTTACATCACAGCTCTGCCCCCGTAGCTCATGTTCCCGAAACAGCCTCTTACCCGCTTCTTCTCGGGGAAGCAAGGGACGACTGACGTCACCAAGTAGAAGTTTGCCCCAGATGGTGCAGAAGAGAGGCGTTTACGTGCTGAGACTCGAGGCCTGGCTTTCTGACCTTCCTTGTCCTCTGTCTCCTCGGGGCTCCCTGAGGCCACTTGCATGGCAGTGGGGCCAGGGCCCCCGGGAGCCCAGGAAGAAAGCCGCAACACTGTGAGCCAAACGGCTCCTAACGGGACGGCTGCCCTCACTCCCCAAGAGACAGCCATGAGCTTGCAAGTGCTCCCCTCACGGACGTGCTACCTCCCGTGGAAGGTCCCATCCTCCCTGCGGCCTGGACCCGAGCCCCGCTGGAGCGCGCTCCCGTGAAAGGTCCAGTATAGTCAGAAATGTGTAAGATTGCAAACCCTTCTCCCTGGGATCACAAAAGCGCTTTGATAGTTTCTCCTAAACAGGCAAAAAAAAAGAAAAACCAAAAAAACCTGTGGGAAACTTTCTCACATTAGACACCCAATTCCAGGCGCTATCTGGAACTAAAAGCCCAGGGTGAGGTTTAAAATGTCATTCTCACTGAAACAATTTATGAAAAGCCTATTACCTAGCAATTTCATATTTGAATGCAATTATGTTAATGTTATTAGTACATTATGAATGGTACTAATATGATTATTGTTTTGTGTGGTGTTACAGGAAATTAATTTAAATGGATTTACATATTTTCAGATAAGGGGCACCGCTCACACGGATAAATAAGGTTGGTGTTACTTTGAAACAAAAACAGATTCCAAGAGAAAGCTGGGTTGTGGCTTCATTTGCAATACCAATACTCCATTATCGAGGAGTTATTTTGTTAATGTAAACACTTTGCACTTTGAAAAGAGTTTTTCCTGTTTAAAGGGACAGTCTGAATGAATCTCCCAGCACCTTCTGAGGTGTTTGTTCTTTCTCTCTCTGTTATAGTTGACAATCCAGGGGATGAAATAACTTGTCCCGAATTATATCCAGAGTCTGACAGTGCAGTATTCAAACTCCAATTGCCTAAAACTCACCACACTGAGCTCACCCGGGAACGAAGCTTTGTGCATCAAGTCAATGTAGAGTTCTCATGAAATAAGGCGGGACCTCTGAAAATTCTACTGCCTGGGATTTAGTGAAAGGAAATGCTTCTCCAAGCTCCGGGGCCGGGTCCAGGGTTCGGGGAGACTGACTTCCACACTGATCCTGCTGCCTCCTGCGTCCTCTGAGAATGCTGGAAGGGCACTGGCTGCTGGGACCAGATGTGTGCAGCAAAGCAGCTAGCTGTGCGAGGCCCTCTGTGCACTTGACCGGTGCACACAGTCAGCACTGACTGAGGTCACTCAAGGGCAAGAGAGAGGTTGCTGGGGGAAGGGGGGAGAAGTTGCCCAGGGGCGGGGCTTTGGGCTGGGCCTGCACAGATGTGCCCAGCAGGCCACAAGGGAGCACAGGCATGTGAGGTCAGGAGAGCTACAGGCAGAGGTGGGAATAGGCACATTCGAGGCCAGCGGGGTGGGGGTGGGGATAGCAGTAGATAAATGGTGGCGCAGGGGTGGGGCCTGGGGGGAGCCGCTGCAGGCTTTTAAAAGAAATTGACCAGGGGAGAAGCTGCGTTTGCAAAAATGAATCTGGCAGCGATGGGGAAAGATTTGGAAAAGGAAGACGCCAGGGTTAGGAAACAAGGGTCTTTTGCAAGTTATCTAGGCCTGGGGTGATAAGGGCCTGCTGTGGGAGTTACAGCCCTAGCCCCAGGCCAAGAGACAGTGTCTCTTCTAACAAGTAAGCCATAATTGTTTTGTTTTTTGTTTTGTTTTTTACAAAGATTTATTTTATTGATTTTTGACAGAGAGAAACAGAGACAGAGAGAGACAGAGAGAAGAGGGAGGGCCCAGAGCAGTCTCCATAGTTGACATTAGTTTTCCATATAGTCTCACTCCACAGGTGGGCACAGGGCTGCGCAGGGCAGGAACTGGGCCGGGAGCCTCCCGCATGGGCCCCGGCAAGAACTGAACTGGGGGCACACCCCAGCTCAGCATGTGGGTCCGCATGGGCCGGGGCCAGGATTCGGTCCTTGGTCCCCAGGGCTTCAAAGCAAGTGCTTAACCCGCTGAGCCATCCCAGCTTTCCCCATAATTGTTCTTTATACTGAAGAAACATGAATACACAGCCTCCAAGCACAGAACGAAGTGGAAGTGATAATATTAATTCCTACTTTACATGGTTGTTGTGAGCATTAAATGAGTGAATAGATATAAATAATTTAGGGGAGTCACCGCTGTGTATGAAGCATGCATAAATGTTAGCTGTCATTATTATTATTAACCTAACAAGTTGTTCCGCCTATTAAATTCTAAATATTTCCATTCTAGGTCTAGGCTAAATAAAAATTATTATTATTTTTAGCAGTGCATACTTTCCGACTTGCTCTTAAAACAACAGCTGATTTTCTAAGTGGCTAGTTGGTGTGTTGGTGATTTAGGTTAAATATTCCACCAGGGTTTTATATTAGTAGTTAAGAAAACTAAATTTTTATATTTGGCATTTACTATACAGAATGTTTCTCAATTCTGAACCAAAGATTAATATCATCATATTTTGACTACCATATAGTTCATTTCTGCAAGTAATAACTTGATCTATAAATTTAAATGGATATTTGTGTATCTCTAATTATTTAGCATTAAACTCATTGTCATCATTTTCCGATTATCTTTTCATGAAAAAAATAGTAATAGACCAATTCCTATAAAGTAATTTGTGTTTAATTGAATGAAATAATCTTTGATTAAAATATTCTGAAGCCATTATAAAATAAACTTCTTACATATCTCATATTGATGATTTTTTTTTAACCTGCCCTATCAAGATGGCTAGAAATGTCAATGATCAGGTTTATAAATGGAAAATGGAAATGAGTCCAGTTCACTCTTTCAGAACAGCAGGTAGGATACTATAAAATTAGGATATAGCTTTAGATTTCAAAGGTTATAGGTTATTTTCTAAAGAGGAAATGCACCATAGTTTAGGAATTTAATGCAGTATGAGTGGAGGGGTAAGTTTGGGTCACTCCCGTGTTTTACCACCTTGCTATTCAGCAAGAGTATAGAACAAGTTACTTACTTTCTGTGAACCTGAATATCTTGTTTGGTGTTGTAAGGACGGTGAGGGAAACAAGTTGGAGAGTTGCCTAGGAGACGTCAGAGGGAATGGGAGGCGAGGTCAGCCATATGCACAGCCAGGGGCCAGGGGCCCAGTTGCATAAGCATCTTGGAGCTAAGTGAGCATTCTACAGCCTCTACACACCCATGTTCACCTGACCTGAGCCTCTCACAATATGACCTGGCTTTAAAAGTATCTGTGACATGTAATAAGGCAGAGTGCCTAGAACCAGGCTAGAGACCCAGGGGTCAAAGGTCATGGAAGTCAGAAAACCAGAAGGCCTTCTGGCCTTTGGTAGGCATCTGTATAATGTATGAAGTGTTCCCCACCCGCCATGGGACGTGTCCACCTGACACCATACATAGCTTACTCGACATTATTACCCATGCTCCCCATTCTGTGTCTACCAATTGGCATATCCCAATCCCTTCAGTCTTCCCACCCCTCCCCCCTCCCCCCTCCTATCTGGCTCCATCAGATGGAGTCTGTTTCTATTTTGATTATTCGTTTATTCTGTTCTTTAGATTCCACATATAAGTGAGATTATATGGTCTTTGTTTTTCTCGGTCTTATTTCATTTAGCATAATAACTTCTAGTTCCATTCATGTTGTTGCAAATGGCAAGATTTCATTTCCTCTTTATGACTGAGTAACAATACTCCATTGTGTAAATGTACCACAATTTCTTTATCCAGTCCTCTATGGATGGGCATTTAGGTTGTTTCTATATCTTGGCTATTGGGAATAATGCTGCAATGAGCATTGGGGCGAATATGTTTTTCAATTTAGTGTTTTGGATTTTTTTGGATAAATACCCGGGAGTGGAATTGCTGGATCATAGGGTACTTGCATTTTGAATTTTTTTAGGAACCTCCATACTGTTTTCCATAGTAGTTGGACAAATTTACAGTCCCACCAACAGTGCACAAGGATTCCCTTTTCTCTACATCCTCACCAACACTTGTCATTGGTCAGTTTATTGATGATGGCCATTTTGACAGGAGTGAGGTGGTATTTCATTATGATTTTGATTTGCATTTCTCTGTTGACACTGAGCATCTTTTCATGTGTCTATTGGCCATTTGCATGTCCTCATTGGAGAAATGTCTATTCAGATCTGCTCATTTTTTAATTTTTAATTTTAATTTAATTTAATTTATTTATTTTGGGGGGTGTTTAGTTATAGGAGTTTCTTATAAATGTTGGATATTAACCTTTTATGAGATGCCTCATTGGTGAATATATTCTCCCATTCTGTAGGATTTCTTTTCATTTTGGTGATAGTTTCTTTTGCTATAAACAAACAACAACAAAAAAAATGTTTAGTTTAACATAGTCCCATTTGTTTATTTTTTGCCTATGTTTCCCTTCGTGGGAGATATATCACTGAAAATATTACTCAGGGTAATGTTTGAGAGGTTACTTCCTATGTTTTCTTCTAGGAATTTGATAGTTTCAGGTCTTTAAGTCTTTAATCCATTTTTAGTTTATTTTTGTATATGGTATAAGAAGGTGGTCCAATTTCATTTTCTTTTCTTTTTGCATGTTATCTGTTCTGTTTTCCCAGCACTGTTTATTGAATGGACTGTTTTTACCTCATTGTAAATTCTTGCCTCCTTTGTCATGGATTAATTGGCCATGTAGACATGGATGTATTTCTGGGCTCTCTATTCTGTTCCGCTGATCGACATGTCTGTTTTTATGCCAGTACCACACTGTTTTGATAACTGTGGCCTTGTGGTATAATTTTATATCTGGTAACATGATTCCTTCAACTTTGTTCTCCTTTTTCAGGGTTGTTGTGGCTATTCTAGATCTTTTATGGCTCCATATAAATTTTAGGATTATTTGTTCAAGTTCTATGAATAATGCCATTGGTATTTTGGTAGGAATTGCATTGAATCTATAGATTGCTTTGGGTAGTATGGATTTTTTAACTATATTAATTCTTCCTATCCATGAACATGGTATATGTTCCCATTTATTTGTATCTTCTTTGATATATCTTTTCAAATTATTGTTTTTGTTTACTTCAGATAAATACCCAGAAGTAGAATTGCTGGGTAGTACAGTCATTATATTTTTAATACTTTGAGGAATCTCTGCAGTTTTTTATAATAGCTGCACCAATTTACAATCCCATCAACAGTATCTGTGGGTTCCATTTTCCCTATGCTGTCCCTTCTTGTTGTCTTTTTGATAATAACAACTCTGATAGGTGTGAGGTGGTATCTTATTGTAGTTTTGATTTGCATTTCCCTGATGATTAATGATGTGGGGCACTTTTTCACGTGTGTGTTGGCCATGCCAATAAGTTCTTTTTATGCTTAAGGTATCTAAAGTTAGTTTAGACTTCTTGTGAACAAAGAACTCAGTTATTACAATTCAACACTAAGGCTCCACCTCACCAAGTTAATAAGCCACTGGAGGCTTTTATGGGTATTAAAGAAAATGACTCAAATATTCACATGGAAAAAGAAATGGAGGACAAAATTGAGTAAGTGCTGAGAAAGAAAGAGAGAGAAAAGAGTGGGACATGTGCTCTACTAGATATTAAACTAATAGTAACTAAAAAACTGTGGCCCTAATGGTAGTATAGCTAGATCAACGTAACAAAAATAACTCCAAGAGTATATTAAAAGTATCTAATATCTAAAAAGATGGCATTCCAAATCAGTGGAAAATAAAAGATTATCTAATAAGCGGTGCTAGGTTAGAAGGCTAACTCCCTGGGGGGGGTGGGGGGGGATAATTTTAATGACTAGGCTCATATCACACCATCACTAAAATTTAAAAATGCAGATCACTTAAAAAATTAAATGTAAAACATAAAGTGCAACTCTAAAATAAAACCAAAACACAATATGGGCAAATATAACATCAAAGAAAGAAACCATGAAGAACAAGATAAATTTTGGTTACATAAAAACAAAAATTTCTGTCAAAAACACCACAAATAAAAACAAAATACAGGGAAAGCCGGGATGGCTCAGTGGGTTAAGCGCTCACTTTGCAGCCCCAGGGACCGAGGATCGAATCCCGGCCCCGGCCCGTGCGGACCCATATGCTGAACTGGGAGCTCCCCCAGTTCAGTTCTCTCTCTGTCTTTGTATCTTTCTCTCTCTCTCTCTCTCTCTCTCTCTCTCTCTCTCTCTCTCTGTCAAAAACAAAAAAAAAACAAAACAAAAAAAAATATATTTAAAAAAAAAAACAAACCCCAAAAAACAAAATACAAATGATCTGAGAGTGAATATTTCCCTAAAGCATCTTTGACAACAAAAAAATGTTATCAAACTTGTGGAAATGGGTAAATCAATCCTGTTTTTTTCTTCTGGAAATTAGTCATAGTTATTATTAAATGGGCCTCCTTAATTCATATTTATAAAGGAATTTGCCCAGATCTTTTATGACTTCATTTTCATATTTAAATCTTTGATGCATTTGTAATTTATCCTGGAACAAAATTATGAAGTATGGTTCTAAATCTGTTTCTGAGATGGCTACTCTGTTGTCCCAACATCATTTATTATATTTGTGATATTTGTTAGTTCATGTTTTAACTATTGGTTTGAGATGATGCCTTATATAAAGCCCTGTATGTATTTATGTATACATGTATGTGTATAGTACTGTCTGGTAGTTCTTTTCTGCCCTACACACTAACTACTAGTCTTTTAAAAAATGTTCCTAGCTGTCATTGCTTATGTATTTTTACTTATGAAACTTGGGATCAATATGTCTATTTAAAATTAAAAACCTAGTGGTATTTCTATTGGAATTTCTTTAAATTTAAAAATAAACTTAAGTAGAATTGACATCTCAATGACATTCAGTTTTCAAATCCCAGAACATAGCATGTCTTTCATTTTGTCCTGTCTCATGGGTCCTTATAGTGTTTTAAAGTTTTGTTCATAGATCATGTAAGAATTATTGAAGTCTGTATATTACTTTTCAGCCCCACCACTTTATTGATTTATTTTGCTTCTTCAGTTAATTCTCTCGGGTTATCCCTCCAAAAGTGGTTGCTTTGTTTTCCTTTCCAATTTTTTAACCTCTAATTTTGTTCTCTTGTGTAATAACATGGGTTATTTTTCATAGTAAAATGTTAATAGTGATGATGATAATGAACTTTAGTGGGAATACTTGTGATATGTCTTTAATAAGCATGACTTTTGAATTGAGATAGATATACCTTAACTTATAAAGGAAGTATTCCACTCCTTTATTTTTGTTTTTTTTGATAATGGTTAGATTTTTTCTGTCTCTTCTGGGGTCAGTTTTGGCAAATTGCATTTTCCTAGACAATTTTTTCAATGTGTCCAAATTTCAAATTGATTTTTATAAAGCGAACAAACTGATGTTCTATATTTCTTGTAATTTGCTCCATCTTCTATTGCTCTCCATCTCCCCTCACACCACCCTGCTTGTGGTTTCTTGTTTGGACATTCTCCGTTGTTTTCATTAGATTATCTATTAGGTTATATCTTTTCCTGGTTTATTTTTCTTTCAAAAACCATCTTTTGGATTTCTTTTGGATTTCTGCTGGTTTGGTTTTCTAATAAATAAATTCAACTTTTCCTTTTAAAAAATGTTTTTGATTCTATTCAGTTTAGTTTGTTGCTCCTTTTCTAACTTTTGGAGTTAATTTAATTCTTTTTTTCATTCTTTATTTAGAATTAATATAAAGATTTAAAGTAATGCATTTTTCTCTGAGCATTTTGTGGCCTATCAGAGCTTCTGATGTAGTGTTTTTATTATGTTGTTTTTCTATTTATTTTGCAATTTGAGATTGTGTTTCCTCTTCGACCTAAAACATTGTTTAAATAAAAGCAAGTTACTTGGTATTTATTTTTGCTTCTGTTAGATAGAATTGTCTCTTGCTTCATATATATCAGGTTCAAATTGTGTTCTCTTAACTGCCATCACTCTACTGCCCCGATTTCTGGTCATTGTATCATTTCTGCACTGATAGCTGCATTAAGCACTGGTAGTCTACTTCACCACACTGATCTCCACTTAGTTTCAGTCTCAGTTAAATCTATTCAGTGTCCAGCACTGAGCGTGCTTGTCGTCTCTGAGCTGAATAAGGATTGACCTCTAGTAGTTTCCTCATAGAAAAGAGAAACAATATCCCCTAATGTCACATTTTCCGAACTGTTCATCTTTAGCCTTTGTGTTGGAAGACAAGTTTGACTGAGTCTAAAATTTCTGGCATATTTTATGTCCTTTAGTTTTTTACGGATGTCACTACTGTCTTCCAGCCTTGATGGTTGCTATGGAGAACTCTGAGACCGACCTGAGTTTTCCCCCTTATGAGTGACTTTATCCTTTTGTCTTGTCTGGCTGCCCAATTATTTTCCTTTATATTTAAAACTCAGTAGCAGGGGATATGTTTGGGCGAGCTAATACACAGGCTCAGATTGTCAAATCAGGCTCACGAGAACCAGACATCTTGCCTCTTTCTTCATTAATAATTCACAGGGTGCAGTAACAACACTCAGGGAAAGCATGAAGCCCAGCTGTCAGTGTGGTTCCCGGTGTCCTTCCTGACCCATCAGTGTCCCCAGGTCACCACCAGTAAAGAGGCGCATTAATACTTTCACTCATGAAACATCTGCACTTCATATTCCAATAACCGGCATTTTCCTCCATTATGTTTCCCCTAATAAACATGATCAGGTGATCCAGAGCGTGTTTACAAGGAGATCTGGCCGCCTCTTTCTCTTTTCTGCGCCCCACCCCCCACCCCCACCCCCAGGACAGACCCACTGGTGTTGGACATTCTGGGTCAGTTTTCCCTGACACATGCTGTGCTGTCCCAAACTATGGATTCAAGTCTTCTTTCATTTTAATAACGATTGATTGAATTAAAGCCTGCAGGATTCGTTCTGTCCAGTGTTTTTTCCCTCTTCAAGAGCTTCAATTGTACATGTTTTAAAATTCTCCATGCCTGTCTTCTCTATTGCTGAGTTGATCTCCAGCCATTTCCAATTCCCTATTTCCATGTGCCCATTTTCTCACTCCTGTAGTCTGTGTCTTCACCGTGTTTTCCGCAGGCCTATCCGGCCTGTGCGCCTTTCAGTTCGATCTGCATTTCTGTGATGTTCTTCTCTCGCTTCTTTCCCGAGGTCTGTCGGCTCGCTTCCGTGTCCTCTCGTTATCTTGCTGTCCGTTCCCCGAGGTTTCGTGGTTTTGCTTTAGGGACCTGTTTCATAGCTGCGATTGCTTCATTGTTTAATCGATTAGTTTTATTAAGTTTTAATGTTCAATCAGAAGTTTCATCATTCTTTGTACTTTTGGAGATATTTGTGTCTGTATGTGGCATGTTCTCCCTCTAGTAATTTTCACGACTCCTTCCCACATTTTTTCTTAGAGTATCAATGCGATGCCAGCCTTTGTTTCAGATTACTCACAGTTACTCTTCAAATGAGCTGAGTTGTCCTTTCCAGCTAATTGAAGGCTCTCTTCCTGTGAGAGAAGGAAGGTCCAATGCACAGTGATGGGTTGTTCCTGCCTTATTGGATTATCCAGGGAGAATTATTCTCTGCTTCCCCAAACCAGATCAGTCTAGGAGAGTGTCTGCCCTTGGCCGGGCTCTGCTCACTCTTGTATCAGGGTCCACTGCTACATCCTTTGTACCTGAAGCTTCCAGGTGACCTCCTGGCCTCCCGTGTCTCTGGGGACTGCCCTGTCAGGCCACTGCCAGGCCACCTCACCCGCCTTCCCTCCACTTCACTCCGCAGAGGGCCACCCCCACCCCCAGCCCCAGTTTTCACCCCACCCTCCCCTGGTCTGGAAGCTCCTGTTATGTGCATGGGACATAGATTTGTCACTTCAGGGGTAAGTCTGGCACTTTGCTCTTATTTCCAGAGCACTGCCACCTTTGGACCATCTCATTCACACCCTGGTGAGGCCTCTGTTGCCCGTCCCCAGACACAGTGCCTGTACCCACCTCCATCTGCTTTTGGCAATCGTCACGGTTTTGGAACTTGTCATTTACCTGTGTGTCCTGATTTCTCTGTACCTTGAGTGGTGGGGGTCATACCGTGCATGGTCTGTGGGCCACGTAGCAGCGCATGCTGCACACTAAGCTAGTGATGTGTGAGCAACGTAAATAATAAATGGACTCACTTCCAAAAGCTGTCACTCTTACAGGAAAGATATATGCATCACAGGCATAACCACACTGATGCCAAGCGGTCACGCCATGAGGAGTAGACTCAAAATGGCAGAGAAGCAGTTTCTTCTGCTCAGGGGACCTTGAACATGATACCATGTGAACTGAGATGAAGCAGCATGCTCTGGGTACAGAAGCTGGTGCAAACCCAGGCCGGGCGCGGTGACCGCCCCGGGGCTGCTGGATGGAGTTGGAGGGCTAGTCCGGCAATTAGTGGGAAGAGCAGCAGGAGTGAGCCATCCTGAGTCATTACCACCAAGGAATCTCTTGACTCCCCAAGAAAGATGGAGGCTGTTTTCCGACACCTTCATCAGAGGTGTTGAATGGGATGGGAAAGGCAGTGGGAGGGGTTGACATGTTCGAAGCTGTACCTTAGGAAGGGTAAACTTGCAACATTATGCAAAACAGTTGGAAAGGGAGGAAAAATCAGGAAACTGCCACACAAGGGCTATGAAAAAATAGCTGAAAATCAAGTTACCGTATTTTCCGGCGTATAAGACGACTTTTGAAGCAAAAAAAAGTCAACCAAAAATCGGGGGTCGTCTTATACGCCGAGTATATCCCAAAAAACGTCTGGATATGCCGCTAAACGAATTTTCCAACTCGATCCCGCACCCATCACTGCAAGGCTGCTCGGACCGCCTCTCTAACTCAGCCAATCCGAGCACGCTTTTTATGCATGCACATTATACATGTTCTGTACCCGAAGCTACACTGTGTTCTAGTCAAAAGCCTGCTCAGATTGGCCAGAGTCAGAGAGGCGCTCTATTAGAACCTTTGAACCTTTGCTTGTTGTGATTGGCTCACCGTGGTACATACAGTTGCAGCACAGGAACGTTCTGTGTAGCCAAAGCTGCTGTATCAGGACATATGCACAGTAGCTAAACTGACTGTATTAGAGCACATCCAATGGGCTAAAAGGTACAGTGCCTTTATAGGACATTCTGTATGCAGCCAATGCTACAGTATTAGGGCACATACAGTGAGTTAAAAGGTACCGTAATAGAACATTCTGTGTGTAGCTGAAGCTACAGTACTGTATAACCCCAGCCTAAAAGATTAGTGGGTGTACAACAAATGGCTGGTCGAAAAGAACCCATCATGGCTCCAGCAAGAAGAAGGACATTTGAAGCCAGTTTCAAACTGAAAGTTGTAAACTTTGCCAAGGAACACAGTAACTGTGCTGCAGCAAGACAATATGGAGTAACAGAAAAGATGGTCCGAGACTGGAAAGCAAATGAAGATGCATTAAAGAGTATGCCACAGAGTAAGTGTGCATTAAGAAGAGGCACCCCATATTGGCCAGAACTC
>PVKE010009728.1:0-44109 GCA_004027555.1 Craseonycteris thonglongyai | reverse complement strand
AGCAACAAAATGAGGAAGGCCCCAGGAGGTGATTGAGCCAATGGAGAGCTTACGGGGGTTTCGTGGCAGGAAGGTGATGTGATCAGAACAATGCTTCGGGAAGATCTGACAGCCCAGGAAAGTGGACACTGGAAATGAGGGAGGCTAGCAATGGGAGAGCCCGGCAGCTGCAAGGCTGCCATAAGACTCTAGGAGAATTAATGAGGAGTCTGCATTAGGTCAGTGGAGGACGATGGGAGGAGCAGAGTGGATTAATGCTAATGCCTGAATCTCAGTTACTGACACTGCAATAGTTACAGAGAACCATGGCACAGAGCACAGTCCAACCCTACACAGATTATTCCTTATTATGGCTTGTTTTCAAACCCTGTTTGCTGTTCTGAACCATGAAAGAACATCAAAGATCCCTTTAATTCTTTTTCAAGGCTGTTTATAGCAAGACTTCATGTTTCTTTCCCAAGAGCCTCATTACTCCCAAACTCCAACCCACTCCCTATGCTGAAGGACCTGAAACAGAGCACACACGTGGCTACATTTTACTGCTAACAAGGCCGCAGAGGAAAAACAGTTGCCCCCTTTGGAATGTCTGCATTATAATCCCACAAAACAGCCCAGCCTCCCAGCCTTGCGACAGGAATAAAGGGATCGTTGGCCAGGGCAGCGGCCCCTACCTTTGTCCAGGACACCCTTGATGGTTTTTGGAATTTATTGTAGCTCCTGTTCCTTGAAAGCTGGAAAGAAAGACAGGAGAGAATATGTGTTAAAAATAGCTAACAGGTATAGTTTATAATCTGCCGGGTACAATTTAGGTGCTTTGTATACGTGAAGTTGTTTAATCCTCATAATGACCACTTGAGATAGGTACTGGTATCCGCCCTGTTACAGCTGAGGGAATTTAGGAGGCGGCTGTTAAGTAACTTGCTAAGGCCATCTATCTAATAACTGAAACTTTTGTCTCTAAAAGCCTTCTACCTTAACCATAACATTGTACCATCTCAAATATGGTGCCAAGGGGTCCAGCCTGAGTCCCGGAGGATAGTTGTTTGCGAGAATGTGAGCAAAAGAGAAAACAGGGAGGACTTGATATTATGTACTTGATCCCAGCAGCTGAAGCCCAAGCAAACAGAACTGCACAAGAACCAGTCGATTTTCTTTCTGTGCCTTTACACCGCATGCCCAAATCCATCAGCGTCTCACGAGCCAGAAACAGAATGGAATCGGATACAAGTCTACAGTGATGAGTCGGGAGTTCTATGCTCTTGGTTTCGAATCCAATGAGGAGCTTTTATTTATAAGCGGCTGAACAGCAAGAGAATTGTCTCTGGTCCTAGGCTGCTGCTAGGCTTCTAATTACACATCACTCAAAGCAGACCTGTCACCAGGGTCAGCCGGGGTGTAGTCACAGCCTCCCTTACCTGGGGGCGCTGAGGAAGCCAGTAAAGCCGACAGCTCTCTCTTGGTCTGGGAGCTGCCTGGTAGTCAGGGGCCTGGAATCTCCTGCTTTAATCACTAGGTGGGGAGAATCTGATTCAACTGGTCAAAGCCCACCCAGGTGTTTTCCTTCTGGAATGATTGTGAGCGCTAATTTGCTGAATCCATATTTATGCCCTTTGCAATCAAGGCCGTTTCCTACTTATTTTTAAAATATCAACTCAGACCTTACTAACTCTGATACCTTTTCCTCCTGCAACAGGCACAATGACTGTTCAGGAAATCTCATAGCAACTTGACCACAGCTTTACCTTTACCACTGACTAAACTACATTGCAACTGATTTCTTACATACATTTGTTTGTTTACCAGCTTATGAGACCCTCAAAGGCCGGACTGTGCCTCCTCCATTTTGGGGCCTCTGCGCTGAGCACAGAGCCTTACACACAGCATAGGGCTTGTTGGAAGGAAAAGCAAACAAGCAGAAAGAGAGAAGGAGAAGCAGATAATGGCACTAAACCTTTATTTATTTTTTAAAGATTTATTTTATTGTTTTTGACAGAGAGACAGAGAGAAGGGGGAGGACCCAGAGCAGACACCATTTTGTATGTCATCAGTTTTCAATATGGTTTCATTCCACACAGGTGACAGGGGGCCATGTAGGGCTGGAACCTGGCCAGGGGCCGTCTGCATGGGAGGCATAACCCCACGAGCTGAGGGACAACCTAAAGGCTTCTCACAAGGGAAGCTTGCCCCAGCAAGAAGTGAACTGGGGACACACCCAAGTTCAGCATATTGGTTCACACAGGCCAGGGCTGGGATTTGATCCTCAGACCCCGGGGCTGCAAAACAAGCGCTCAATCCACTGAGCCATTCTGGCTTCCCACTAAACCTTTCTGCTATGATTCATGATGTCCTGAGAATAATCCTCCTGCCCCCCAAAATCTTCATCCTGACCTTGCTTCTGCATATGACATTCTGCTATAATCAAGAAGCTGTAAAATGCAAATAGTATTGAGAAAATAATTAATCTTCATCAACCTGTAGCTATTAGACAGAAAATAATTTTTTTTTAAAAGCTAGTTTTAGGGAAGAAAGAGATTGGGATGTCATGGTGCCCACAACAGGTGTCCCAGGCAGAAGGGAAAAAGTCAGAGACATTGAATTTCTTGGCAAGTAAAAGAGGGAAGTGCAAAGGAAGGGGTGGGGGTAATTTTAGACAAATTTTCTTACATCGTAATTGTCTCTAAAACTAGCCCAGAAGAAAACATGCATTTTTGGAATCCAGCTGTTTATTTTAGTATCAAGTTTATGTGCAGCTATCAGAGTTATACCAACTAGTCCAATTCTCTTGGCAATGTGGGGCCCAATGAACCAAACTGGTGAAGTGTATGTAATTCAGTGCTTCCAAGGCCAAAGCAAATGGTGCGTATTCAGCCTTCCCTTTTCTGAATAAATTAATCAACCCACTGGATGAAGCACACATTTTCTTTTCACAGCCAAAGCCCACATAACATGATAATGATTCTCCAGCCCTCAGCAGTAGTTTAGTCTGGAATTGATTGTGCTATACAATTTGGTGGCTTATTAAGCACTTCGAGAGACCTCCTTGACTGCATTAGACCTGGCAAAACAATCCACATTTAGCTGCTGTGAACTGTGGATATGAGGTTTATTTCTGTATGAACTCCAATATTCCCACTCCCTAACCACCACCTCCCTTCCCTGTCATTTGCTTCTCCCTCTCCTGAGCTGCCTACCTTCAAGGTCAGTCATTCTTCTAAATCCACCTGCTCCTCCTTGCCTTTGAGTTCCCAGGTCTCTAAGATTTTATCTTGGGAACTGGCAACTCAGTGCTGGGATGACTTTTCCCATCTGCAGCAGGAGCCATTTCAAAAAGCCACGGAGAGAGCTGGGCTTCTCATTTTCCTTGTTGGATGTGTTTGTGGTTGCAAAAACCAATTACTGAAGCTCAGCTGTAAGAAATGAAATGTATTTAGTCACAGGTGAAGTTCGTGAACATGGCATTAGCTGAAGAATGTGTGTCCTGGTATCTTTTACAAATGAATGCATGTCCTAGATCCTGCTCCTTTTACAAATAAACCATCTTCAGGGTGGTATTGATGACAAACAGAAGCAAGTCTAATGGCCTGGCAGCCTCAAAGCTGCTCAGAATAATGAGCTATGGCACACAGTACTTTATCTTCATCAGATTTGTCCCTCTGCTTGTTTAAAGCATCTGAAATGCCCATATTCCCTTAGAATCAAATGGGCTTATAGCCCTGCAGGACAAACTCTTCCCTCCACCCTTTCTCAGTTAATATTTGAAGTTGTTGCACCAAGAGAAATTGTTGCATAGAGAGAACTCAGAAGGCAGATGAAGGCGCATATGGATAACATTTGGCTCTACCAGCACCATTCCTGAGAAGGACTGTATGTTCCCTTCCACTTGGCCAACTACCATCTGGGAAACAAAGGAACAAGCCACCAGATTCAGTTGGCCTGTTCACACTAGATACAAACTTTGGTAAAAATGATTTTTTAATTGAGAGGGCAACTTGCTTTTGATGATTTGTGATTCCGAAGAGAAATGAAGCCTGGAAGATCATCCAGTATCAAATATTATTCTAGTTCTAGGTGAAAAGGGAAAGCTTTCTAAAACCACAAATCTAAAAGGACCTTGAAGAGGTCCAGATTGCTAAATTATTGTTTAAACTACTGGATGAAAGCTATTTGTGTGGTTGACTTTGGTCTTTGGGCCATGACCTCTGCTGTAGTTCGTTCTCCCTGGTTTTCTCAGGTTGAGTGCTGGTTCCCACTGCCAGCTAGCTCCCTTATCAATATTGCTGGGTAGCACTAGGTTAATCCTACACTATTTCATAATTGATTCTGACTCACCTTTGTTCTTTACATCCTACTTGAAGCCACTATGCAATTTCAAAAGTGTAAAGGATGTTTAAACTAATGAAGAAAGAAAGAAAGAATTTTTTATGAAACATGTACCGGTATATGCTTTCAGAGACCTTCGTCTCACTCTTGGCCAGTAGCATCATTGCTTCCTTTACTGGGAGGAAAAAAGTCCTCAGGCGTATTTTCTTATTCTCCCTCTGGTGTCTTTATAATTCCATCTCCATATGAATCCTCTTCTCCTACTTCAGTGTCTGGCTCTTTCTTCCTTGGTTAATTAGTCAACCTGAGTTCTTAAACCCATGCTCTGCTCTCCTTTCCTTCAAGACTTTACACCTTCACATTTCCTCTTCCTTGGCACTTTCTCAGCTTCCCTTCCCAATTGCCTGAAGGTATGTGCACACATGTACCTGGGAAGATTTCACAAACTGTCTTGCTCCTTTTCATCTTTTTCCTACCAAGACCCTTGGCCAAATGCCAGCCAGCATCAACTCCAGTAATAATAATAATAAGAAACAATATATAATATTTGAGTGCCTACACTGTATTGAGCACTTTATATACATTGTCCTTTAGCCTTACACAAACCTAAGAAGTAGCTACTATTATTCCCATTATTATCTCCATTTTAAAGATGGGGGAGCTGAAGCCAAAAGGAGTTGAATAGCATGCACAGCATCACAAAATGAGATAGGACTGACACCCAGGTAGTCTGATCTTTCTCCTGCATTCTGAACTCATATGTAGGAAATGCACTGACCCCCTAAGAGCTGAAGCCGTTGACATTCTTCTTCTTCCTGTTTTCATACACCTTTCTGCAGTGCTTGAGAGGCTTGATCTTCTGTCCCCATCTTCCTTTTGGCCTGCCTTGTCTTTTGGCTCTCATAGGACCACACTATTGTAGTTCTTTTCCATTCTCTCTGACCTATCTTTCTCTTTCTTCCTCACTAGCTCTATTCTCTTAATAAATATGACCACGGCCCACATTTAAGTCTTAAGTTTTTGCCTCTTTTAAATTCTCTCACTGTGTGCTTTCAATTGTGTCATCTGCTGATGAATTTTAGTGCTATAGTTCCAACACCATTGTCTCCTGGTACTATGCTTGGATTTCCCACTGCATGGCAGACTCTTCCACTAGATTATCTCCCCTTCATGCCAAATTCAGTATGAGTTCATAAAAATGAATCTTATTGCCCCCCAGTTACTAGAGCTTTGTTCTGCTCTGCCTTCCACCTCTGCTTTTGTTCAATGTCACAGGTGTCCTCAAACTTTTTAAACAGGGGGCCAGTTCACTGTCCCTCAGCATGTCCACACATGTGCACTGAGGGCCCGGGACGAGTTGGCTGCTAAGCAGGACAGGCAGCGGCCGCAAAAACACCTGGTGGGCCGGATAAATGTTTTCGGTGGGCCGCATGTGGCTCGCGGGCCGTACTTTGAGGACGCCTGATACTATTACTCAGCCAGTCATCCAGGCTGTCTCTGAAGACTCACTCATTATCACCATTCAACATTATCTATTAAAATCAAAATTAAATCTTCTCAATACTTCATAATTTTCACAACTTTCTCCCCAATTTCATTCTCTTTTCACTGCCAGAGCCCACTAGATGCCCTTATGAGTTAATTCTTTATCTAAAGCAAGCTTGTCCAACCCATGCCCACAGGCCACATACAGCTCAGGACGGCTTTTGAAGGTGGCCCAACACAAATTCATAAACTTCCTTAAAACATTATGAGATTTTTTTTTTTTGCGATTCTTTTTTTTTTTTTTAATTTATCAGCTATTGTTAGTGTGCTTTATGTGTGGTATAAGACAATTCTTCTTCCAATGTGGCCCAGGGAAGTCAAAAGGTTGGAGACCCCTGATCTACAGCTTAAGCCAGATTCTGACCTTCTTACCTCTCTTGCTGACCCCAATCTATGTAACTGGTTCCCCAAATGTCATCGATCTAAAATATTACTTCCATCATGCTAGTATTACCCTGCTCATAAATTTAAAAAGGCTTCCTATGAGCAAAACTCAAACTTATTAGCCTGACATTTATTTCTCTCCCTAATCTAACAATAATTTTTTGTCCCAGCTCTCTGTCCTCTGTTCCAGGTGGGCTCTTGCCTATATGAAAATATTTTCAGGTTTCTCTTATGTCCACACCATTGCTCTCTCCCCTTGGGATGACACCCTCACTCTTCTCCACAGACTGCTTACCTTTCAGGATCCAGCTTCAGTTCTTGTTTCTTCAATCATTATGTTATGACCACATTGCCTTAGAAATGACCTCCTTCCTCTGAATTTTATGGTAATGATCGTCTATGTTATCAATTTCACATTTCCCGCTTATATTTTCATGTAATATGTATTTTCTCCCCAATTATTATTTTTAAAAATATATCAAGCAATTAAGAGTGTGGCATGATAGTGGGTGTTCTAAGTCACTATATTTGGGCAATAACATTTAGAAGTAGATATTTTATCTGTATTTTACAGATGAGGCCATTGAGTCTCTGAGAGGTTTATAGTAAGCTGGCTGAGAACACTGCTAACATAAATCTAACAGAAATATTACCCAAGGAATTTGACTCTGGGGCCCATTCTCTTTCTTTGGTACCACATCGTGTTTTTTCAACTGCCTTAAGGCCAATGATACCATTTTATATCTTTTTGTATACTCCATAATACCCAGCATAGCTCTTTGACATAGTCAGTGCTCAAAAATGTTGTTGTTTGAAGGATGTGCTGCCAAAAATAAAAAATTTCCGAACAAAAAGCCATGAATAAAATTAAAAGACAAATGATAAAATGGGAACTTTATTGCCAAATTGAAAATAACAAGAGTTAACATCAGTATTGTAGGGGAAAAACTTAAAATTAAAAAAATTTTAAATGTATTTAGGGTATGCCAGGATGGCTCAACAGGTTAAGCACTTGCCTAGCAACAGCAACACCTGGGCATCGAATTATGGACCCAGCCCCTGCAAACCCACATGGTGAACTGCAGCATGCAACCGGTAACTACTGGTACGGTGGCGAAGGTTCTTGCCTCCCATGAGGAAGGCCCCCAGATCAGTTCTGTCCCACGTGGCCCCACATCCACCTGTGTGGAATAAAACTGTGTCATAAAAACTAATGGTGTACAACTATGGAGACTGCTATGGGCCCTCCCAGCTTTGCTCTGTCTCTCTCTATTTCTGTCTTACCTCTCAAACAATAAAATACATCTTTTTAAAAGCTGTATTTATTTATCCATTAAGTCATTTCTATAAAGGGTCAAAAAATTTTTAATTTTAAAAGTTCAGAACATTTTCTTAGGTTGGGTTCTTGCAGAAATAGACTGTTAGATGAAGATGTGCTTACAAGAAGTTTATGAGGCAAAGCCCTGGGTATCTACAATCAGTGGGGGAGTAAAGGAAATGGTTTTAGACAGAGAGAAAAAAGCTGAACAGTGAGGCAATTAAAAACAAAAGCCTCAGCTGATAACACAATTCCATAACCCATGAGGAATCCTGGACTGGAGATGTTACTTCAGATTTGTTTCCCCTGGGAGTAAGAGGAATGGATATTATAACTCCCTCTTGCCATCAATGTCATTAAGTCAAACTGCCATAGAGCTGAAGGCAGTTCCCAGAGAAAGACTTCACTGAGAACCAGACACTTCCACAAGCTGGGGAAATTACTGCCTCTGTTCTGAAAAGGAATCTGGTGGCACACCACAGCACCTACAACAGGTATATAAAGATATATAAAGGATATTCTTCTTCCTGCCCATGTCCCCCAGGCACCAAGTTACGTCCTCCAGGGGTTACCAGTGTTCATCACTTTCTTTTATCTTTCCAGAGATGTTTCATTCTATTTAAGCAAACACATATAGCCATTTTTTTTCCTTCTTTTTATACAAATGGTAGTCTACTATATATATTGTTCTGTTCTCACTCTTTCCATTTAAAATACATTGGGTTTGGTAAGCCGGGATGGCTCAGTGGGTTAAGCGCTCACTTTGCAGCCCCAGGGACTGAGGATCGAATCCTGCCCTGGCCCATGTGGACCCATATTCTGAACTGGGGTGTGCTTCCTATGTGAGAGGCCCCTGGTTCACAGGGGCATGCCTCCCACGTGGGAGGCCCCAGTTTGATTCCTGCCCTTCCCAGCCACCACCCACCTATGTAGAATGAAACCATGAGGAAAACTGATGATGTACAACTATGGAGACTGCTCTGGGCCCTTCCCCTTTTCTCTGTCTCTGTCTCTTTCTGTCTCTGTCGAAAACAAACAAAATACATTGGTTTTCATTCATGTAAGTTTTTAGGGAAGATTCTTGATTATTTTTTTAGGGTAGCATTTTATAGGGATGTATAATAAATTATTTCACCTATTACCTAATGGTAAATGTAAGGAAGCGATTTAAGGAAACGACACGGGAGATCGAGTGGCTAATCAAATGCGAGCCTTTATTGGGGTGGGGGGGCTCCTGGGAGACATTCTTCGGGCTGAAGAATGTGCGCGTGGGGAAGGGAGTGAGTGGGTTATATAGGGCTCTGGGGTCGCGGAGAGGCGGATCAGGTTGCCAATGGAAGTCCTGCCTTCGAAAGTTCCCAGGCAGGTTACAGCCACTTGGAAAGTCCCCTTTGCCACATCCTATTTGCCCGGGCCCCTGAGGCCCACCAACCTTACATTCCGACCTTTTTGGTATAAAAGGGGCATCGTTCTGTCTCAAGCTATTTCCTGCTGGACTGGGGCGACGAAAGGAGGTCGGAGGCCAGGGTTCTGTTGGAAGCCGGGCATATGGATGAAGCATTTGGTTGATAGCGATTCAGACTTCCTGCATGCGACTGTGGATGTGTCCCAGGGCTCCTCCGCCCTGCCTGTAGTGACAAGGTAGGAGGCCAGAGAAATGCCCACAACCATAGGGAAGCAGATGACCTTCCTCCATTGGGTTGGGGGTGGAGCTGCAAGTAGGAAAAATTTTCCCTGACTGTAAAGAGGAAGTTGAGGAACCAGGGTTATGGGATGCAAGGGAAGTTGGAGGGGGCATTGATGCTTTTAAGGAGGGTCTGATTACATCAGAAGATGGCTCCTCCCAGTGCTGATCATTGGTTAGACAGTGCTGGTCAGATTGCAGAAGGGCATGGGGGAAGAGAAGCTGACATAGCAGAGAGAGATTTCGGGAGTCAGTCCTGAAATAAGGGGATTCCCTTAATGAGGGTGAGGGGCCGAGGGCCCAGAGGTGTTGAAGGTTTGACAGAGAGGGACAGCCGCCAGAGGGGGGTTGGCCAAAGGAAGTGCAAAGAAACAGTCAGAAAGGTTACCTGCCAGAGTCAGATTTAGAAATTGGGTACCTTGACAGATGAGGGTGAGCCAGAAAAAGGGATCCATTTTACCTGTGTCATCCCCTGATTCAGAGGGGAGCTGCTGGTTTAGGGTGAGTTTTACTTTTGATGGAGCCTGCCTGGCAGGTATGGCATGATTCCTTGGATTGGTCAAAAGGGAAGCAGAGGGCAGGCGAGCCGACAGGTCTGGATACAGATTCAAAGCCTGAGAAGCGAATAGAAAGCAGGGATTGTCAGCCCTGAGGGGGCAGTAGGCTGTGTTGGGCAGAAATTGGGTATGAGTGGCTCCGCCAGCCTTACAAGTTTGCTGAACATAGAAGTGCCAATGAAAGGGATTGAGGGATTGACAATCCTGTGGAGATCCAAGGGATAGATTAGCTAGAAGGAGAAACAAGTAAATCATGTTGAGGGATGGAGACATGTCATAGTCCCCAATTATAGAACACAGATTAGGAACAGACAGATGATTGAACCGCGTTCACAGGGGGTCCAGTGGGTTGAAGCTGCAAGGGCGAGGTGGAAGGACAGGATGAGAGAGATGATCTCAATGGCTGCCAAAAACCAGGGTGGGCAGATAGTGGTAGCAGGCATCAGACCGTCTGGGGGGACAGGTCCGTTGGTTCAGGGACTGGTGAGGCAGCTGAACCCCGGCGGGAGAGTTTGAACCTGGTTGGGTTTAAGGGGTGGGATGACCAATTTCCCTGGTCATGAGCCAGTTTCAGGCGAGAGACGTGATACCAGGAAGGGTGGCCCAAGAGTTTGGCAGCGGTAGGGGGTGGTGAGGACAACAGTGTGCGGTCCTGTCCACCGGGGTTTCAGAGAGCAGTGTTGGAGTTCCTTAAGAAAAAACATTGTCCCCGGTTGCAGGGGAAGAGAGAAGGAGTTGGGACCACTGACCACTGGCAGGTGGTGGTCAGCGTGTTCCCTGAGGAGGTGATGGAGCAAGGACAGGTAAGGGAGGTAGGAAGCCAAAATGGGCTGAACTGGGAGGTTGTGGTTAATGAGGAAGGGCCGACCGTAAGGGGCTGAGGCCAGTGGGGACCTGGGGAGCCGCCCGAATCCTGGTCAGGGCCAAGGGAAGGAGATTGGGCCAAGAGGTCCGGAGCTCTAGAGTGAGCTTAGTCAAATGATCTTTCAGGATCCCATTAGCTCACTTCACCTTAATGGAAGATTGGGGGTGGCAGGGGATGTGCAGTTTCCAGGTGATTCGGAGGCCTTCCGAGACCTGTTGTACAACCTGAGCAGTGAAGGCTGGGTCGTTGTCCGACTGGATGAAGGCAGGGAGACCAAATCGCGAAATGATTTGCTCTAGGAGGATGGTTGCCACCATATCTGCAGTGTCCTTAGTGGTAGGAAAGGCCTTGATCCAACCTGAAAAGGTATCAGCCATAGTGAACCAGTATTGAAAATGTCTGACTTGGCATGTGGGTGAAGTCAATTTGCCAGTCCTCGCCAGGCTGATGTTCGTGCATCTGATGAGTAGGGGTCCCAGCTGAGTAGGTGGGGCAGGCCATATGGGCCTTTTGGATAGCATCCCTTAGTCCTGGAAAGTGAAAGAGAGGGTCCAGAAAGCGGAACATTGCCTTCGGAACAATGTGTAGGAAGTTGTGGACAGCAGACAGGAGGGTTTCAGCCTGTGCCTGTGGGAGAGCAATTTTATTACCTGTGAAGATCCAGCCCTTAGCCACCATATGGCTATTATGCCGTAACAAGGTGGCTGTTTCCTCGGGGGAGTAGGCAGGTCGAATAGGGGTGGTCAGGAAAGGTATGGGGGCAGGGAAAGGACCCGAGGTGAGGGAGTGGGCCACAGAATCGGCCCATGAGTTGCCTGTGCCATCGGGTCCCCAGAGGGTTGGTGCCCCCTGCAATGGATAATTGCCATTTTGGAGGGTAGCTGGAGGGCTTCTAGGAGTTTAGAGATAAGGGTGGCTTTTTGAGAGGTGGTACCCTCAGGCAGGGGGTTGGCCTCATGTGTGGAAGAGGTGCTAACCACTGCATAGGCTGCCCTGCTATGGCCCAGGGCCGAGCAGGGAACTGCTGTCCACAAAAAGAGTGAGGTCGAGGTGTTCCAGAGGGCAGTCAAAGAGCCCCTGGTCAGGGGGAGCTCAGGGCCTCAATGGCCTGAGGTCAGGAGTGTGAAGAGTGGGATAGGTGGGCAGCGGCTGGCAAGAGGGAAGCTGGGTTAAAGGGAAGGGAAGAATATAGGGAGATGGTAGGATCTTCGATGAACAGGAGATGGAATTCCTGGAGCCTGGAGGGACCTAAGAGGGAGAGGCATTTGTGTCCCAAAAGGTCCATCAACCTGTAGGAGTAAAATCCTTAGACAGGCAGAGCCAGGGTGAGTTTTAAAGCTTTTGGTAAGCTTGGCTGCAGCCGCCAAAGCCCAGAGACAGGGCTGCCATCCCCGGACTGTGGGTCCAGCTGTTGGGAGAGGTAGGCCAATGGCCGATGTGAAGGGCCCACAGGTTGGGCCAGGAGGCCGGTGGCTATGCCATGGCGTTTGTCTGTGAGCAGATGGAAAGGACGATCAGGGTTAGGTAGCGAAAGAGGAGGGAATGAGACCAAGGCATCCCTGAGAGCTGTGATGGCTCGGTGGACGTCGGAGGGGGAAATGGGTGGTCCTGAGGGTGCGTCCTTGGCTGCCAGGTAGTGTGGTCAGGCGAGAAAGGCAAAGTTGGGAACCCAATGGTGGAAGAACCCAACCAGCCCCAGAAAAGAAAGAATCTGACCTGCTGTTTCTGGCCATTGAAGCTCTCGGCTGGCCTGAGTGCGATCAGAGGTAAGGCTTTTAGATGTCGGGGTGTGACAGATGCCTAGATATGTGACAGAGGCAGAGGACAGTTGGACCTTGGCTGGAGAGACTCGATAGCTGTGTGAACCCAGATAATTAAGGAGAGAGGCAGTGTGTTGGGGATGCACTCAGAGAAGGGCTGCATAGAGGGAGGTCGTCCACACATTGAAGTAGAGTGCTTGGACTCAGGGGGCAGGAGGTGAGATCCCGGGCCAGGGCCTGCCCAAACAAATGTGGGCTATCCCGAAAGCCCTGGGGAAGAACTGTCCATGTCAGCTGCTGAGCTGCATGGGTGTCTGGGTCCTCCCAGGTGAAGGCAAAGAGGAAGTATTAATCCAGGTGTAGGGGGACTATGAAGAAAGCATCCTTAAGATCCAGGACAGTGAAACGAGTAGTGGACGGGGGTATATGGGAAAGAAGAGTACAGGGTTAGGGACTACTGGATGAAGGGGGACCACAGCCTCATTAATGAGGCGAAGGTCTTGAACCAGGCAGTAGTCCCCTGAGGACTTGCAGACTGGCAGGATGGGGGTGTTTCAGGGGGAGTCAGTGGGGATAAGGAGGCCTTGGCCAAGGAGCCGGGAAATGATAGGTGTAAGTCCCCTGCGGTGGGCTTCAGAAATGGGAAATTGAGGGTGAGAGAGAAATTAGGTGGGGTCTTTTATTCGGATGCGGACAGACTGGTGGTGGGTAGCAATGATAGGTTTGCAGGTGCCCCAGACCTTTGGGTCTACTTTGTCTGGGTGCAGCGGAGGATAAGGGGTTTGGGAGGTAACAGGCCCAGTTGTAGACTGAATGAGGGGGAGGAGGAAGTGAGAAGAGGAACCTTTGGGGGAGAGCTGGAGCATGGCTCCCAGGCAGTAGAGAATGTCCCTGCACAGGAGGGAGACAGGACAGGAGGGTATGACCAAAAAGGAGTGGATGGCCCTCTGAAGAGCAGGAGAGGGGAGAGAGGGCGTCCCATCGATACCCATGATGGAGACCTGGGAAGGGAGGAGAGGCCCAGAAGAAGTAGGCAGAACAGAGTAGGCAGCCCCCGTGCCCACCAGAAAGGAGATGGACTTACCCGCCACCTGCAGCATTACCCTGGGCTCGGCAAGGGTGATGGGGTCCTCGAGTCTGGGCATCGTCAGTCGTCAGCCAGCCCCAGGAGTTCGAGCGAAGCCATCGCCTGGCCTGCCCCCCACGTAGAGTCGTGGAGGGAGGGGCGGCCAGGGGGCAGTTGCTTTTCCAGTGGCCCGGTTGCTTGCAAGCAGGGCAAGGTTTGGTGTGTGGCCTGGGGCAGGGCACTGATGGGACCAGTGGCCTTCTTTGCCACATTTGAAACAGGCTCCAGGCAGAGCACTGCATTTCAAAGGTTTCCCCAGGTTCCATCCGCTAGAACCAGCCGGCCTCAGGGCAGCCGCTAGGGCTTGGGTTTGGAGCGCCACCTTCTGTTGCATCCGAGCCTGCCGGCGGGATTCGGCCACTTCGTCCCGGGCGGAAACACTTTAAATGCCATACTTACCAGGTCTCGAACAGGGGCCTGGGGTCCCTGTTTTGCCCGTTTAATATCAGGGGCAGATTGAGTGCTAAAATGGGTAGCCAGTACTGTGGCCCCTGCCGGGGCAACCGGATACAGGCGGGTATAGAGGGTTAGAGCCTCAGTGAGGCGGTTAAGAAAGACTGCCGGATTTCTGTCCGGGCCTTGAGTCATTTATTGGTTATTTCAGGCGGCTGTGATGGCAGCGGCAGGCAGGCGGGGAGGTCCAGCCTCCCCGGAGTCGCCATCTTTACATGAAGGGAGGGGGGCTTCCCTAAGGCGGGAACCACCATCTTTACATGAAGGGAGGGGGCTTCCCTAAGGCGGGAACCACCATCTTTACATGAAGGGAGGGGGGCTTCCCTAAGGCGGGAACCACCATCTTTACATGAAGGGAGGGGGGCTTCCCTAAGGCGGGAACCACCATCTTTACATGAAGGGAGGGGGGCTTCCCTAAGGCGGGAACCCCCATCTTTAACAAAGGGGAGTTAGAGAAACTAACTCAAAGGAGGGGCGGGAGTAGTAGGTCCAGAGGGGACCGGTGAAGCAGGCTGGGTTGGCCCAAAGTATGGAGGAGGAATGGGGGAGTCAGGTCTGAGAGGAGGGGAAGTGAGACTTTCTGGGGGTTCAGAGAGCGGTGAGGGGTCGGAGTCCAGAGAGGAGTTGGTTGAGAGAGGCAGAGGGAAGGACAGGGAGAAGGACGGGAGCGCAAATCCCAGTGTCGTTAAAAGTGCCTGAGCATAAGGAACCGCCGAATATTTCCTCGTCCTGCACCTTTAATTATTCGAGATCAGTGGGGCTGTTGAAAGCAAAAGTCCCCTCGGGGGGCCAAATGGACTGATTATCTAGAGGATATTGAGGCCAAGCCCCAGTAGAGAGAAACAGGAGCCGTTTACGGCGGAGTTCCTCGGAGAGTCCGAGATTGAGGAGACACCCCAGGGGCGTCTTCGGGTCGGATTTGGACTCAGTGTTCCCCATGGCCAACCAGTCTCAGAGTGGCAAGAGAGAGAGATAGGCGTCCCTAATCCCTGGTCTCTGGCCACGGACAGAAACGGAGAGGTGCCTCAGATTTGTGAGTTCACCTCGCCGAAAGGACAAACGGATGATCTGGACAATTCCAGAGTATCCGGTGTCCAGAAGGACAACGCGGGGTCCCTGGTGCGGCCACAAGGACAAGGACCCCAAAAGGCTGAGACCAGTAGGCCAGGGGAAGGAGGGACTTACCCACAACTGCCGGATTGAGTGCCCGGTCAGCGGTCCCTGGTCGTTCCCAGAAGGGAGAGGAGCAGCTCAAGCGGTCGCCCGCAGAGTCTATCTCCTCCCGGGTTTCGGCACCAAATGTAAGGAAGCGATTTAAGGAAACGACACGGGAGATCGAGTGGCTAATCAAATGCGAGCCTTTATTGGGGTGGGGGGCTCCCGGGCGACATTCTTCGGGCCGAAGAATGTGCGCGTGGGGAAAGGAGTGAGTGGGTTATATAGGGCTCTGGGGTCGGGGAGAGGCGGATCAGGTTGCCAATGGAAGTCCTGCCTTCGAAAGTTCCCAGACAGGTTACAGCCACTTGGAAAGTCCCCTTTGCCACATCCTATTTGCCCGGGCCCCTGAGGCCCACCAACCTTACAGTAAATATTTAGGATTTTTCCAATCATTTGCTGTTATAAACACTGCTCTAATTAACAACCTTGTACTTGCCTCATTTCATTCACATGGGAATTTATAAGTACCGTACACTGAATAGTGAGGAGTGAAATTGCTAGTTTACAAGATCTTTATACCTATAATTTTAATGTATGTGGCCAAACTGCCTTCCATGGAGTTTGGCAATGACTGAGAAGGCCTGTTTCCTCAACCATTATCAACACAATGCATTCTCAAATACTTTAATAGTTGCATATCCAATAGGCAAAACAATGACAAAACAGTATAATTTTAATTTGCATTTGTTTATTTAACTTCTACAACATTTGTATGGCTCTTAGTATGTGCCAGGCCCTATTATAAGCACTTCACAAATATCAACCTATTTAATATTCATATCTACTCAAAATGGTGGGTTCTACTACTGCACCCAAAGTATTAAGAGGAATACTGAGGCACACTGAAGTTAGGTAACTTGCACATGGTCACATAACTAGTAAGAGGCAGAACCAGGATTAGAACCAGGATTAGAAAGTTTGACTACACAGTCCATGCTCTTATTATGTGTGAGGTTGAACATCTTTTTACATGCTTAATTTGGATTATTTTTCCTGTGAATCCTCTTATATCCTTGTTATAGCTTTTAAATAATGAATTTGTGAGCTTTTCATTTATTAGGGAAATGACTACTTCTGTCTGACATTCCAAGTTTATCTTTTTTTTAAATGATACTTCATTTTCCATATAAACATTTCTGATTTTTGGTTTCTGAGTATTGCTTCATAATTAGAAAGGCCTTCCCACTCTAAATTGATTTCTTCTAAAAATTCCACTGTTTATCGTAGTGATTTCATAGCTTCATTTTACTTTTAACATTTAAATGTTAGGTGCTTTTTGAATTTATCCTAGTGTAAACTAAGATGCATGATTTTAGGTCTATTGTTTTTCAGATGGTTTACCAGCTGTTCAAATAACATTAAAATTTTTTTTTCTTTCTTCTCCATTGATTTGACATACTACTGTTATAACATATAAAATCTCTTTACATGTTAGGTTCTATTTCTGGACTTCTATTGTTTTGATCTGACCTTTCATACATCCCATAATGTTTTCATTATTGCAGTTTTTGTGATTACATGTCTATTCTTTTAGGTATGTTGAGCTATTCCTCCCTCACTATTACTTTTTTTTCTGGGTGTAGCTCTAACCAATCATGCAGGTTCTGACATGTAGTATTTATATTATTATTTTTTGAGATAATCCAAAATTTGTTTTGGAGTTTCTCTTTTCCCTATAGTTGGTTAAAAGAAAGTATTTAAATTTCTATGTAGTTTTCTAGCTTTGCTATTAATTTCAAATTTTAATGCATATGGTCAGTGATTTTACTACTTTTACCTTTGGAACATAAAGAGTTCTCTTTGTGACTTAATCAATTTTTATGGGCATTCTATAAGTTCTTAAAAAGTAGCATTGTCCTCTGTTTCCAGCATAAAGTTTGATATCCATATTTATTGTTTCATCCACTTGCTCAGTCATTGAGAGAAATAAATTAAAGTTTTCTTTCTAATGTGCTTTTGCCTTCATCTCCTTCAATTCCTGAAGTTTATGATTTATGAATGTTGCTGCCTAGTTACTTGCTTCATAGATATTCATACTTATTACCACTTTATTAGGTACCATTAATATTACAAAGTAGTGATCTATGTCCTGATTATTGCTTTTGGGCTTGAATTATAACTTCTCTGATATTAAGATTGCAACCACTGCTTTCTTTTTGTTGGCACTCCTTTGTCTCCTAATCAATTATTTCATTTTCAATCTGTGTAAATTACTTTAAATATACACATACACATATATATGTGTGTATGTGTGTGTGTGTATATATATATATATTCACTTGAATCTCCAGCATAGTTTGAGTTTGTTTTAGCAATGCCTATTTCAAATGATTTAACCAATAAAAGAAAAATCAGAATTTTTCACAGTCATGCATCATTTAATGACAGGGATATGTTTTGAGAAATGTGTTGTTAGGTGATTTTATTATATGAACATGAAGTGTACTTATACAAACATAGATGGTATAGATTACTATACACCTAAGCTATATAGTATAGCTTATTGCTCCTGGGCTACAAACCTGTACAGCACAAGACAGTACTGAATACTGTATGTAACTGTAACACAATAGTAACTATATGCATATCTATACATATGTAAACAGAGAAGAGGTACAGTAAAAATATGGTAAAAAGGTAAAAATGGCACACCTGTATAGGGCACTTACTATGAATGGAGCTTGTAGGACTGAAAGTTGCTGTGGGTGAGTCAGTGCGTGAGTGGTGAGTGAGTGTAAAGGCCTAGGACACTACTATAGACTTTATAAACTCTGTCCCCAAAGACCTCCCCCTGCTTCCTTCCTACAGAATACAAAATAGACCATCGAAGCTGGCAGTGATGATACTCCATGAGTAAGGATATGACTGGATTGACTGGCAATATCTATAAGAAACTGGCTGGATCAGGCATAGATCACCATAATAGTGACTGTCAGGAGGGACTTAAAGGTGGCCTAAAAATCAGTAAAAATAAGAAATTAAGATGTAAGGGATGCCAAGATAGCTTAGCAGGTTGAGTGTTTGCCTTGCAACTGTGAGGTCGAGGGATCAAATCCTGGCCCTGGCATGTGCAAATCCATATGCTGAACTGTGGTGCCATTGGTAACTGCTGGGATGGCAGTGAAGCTTCTTGCTTCCCATGTGGGAGCCCCCAGTTTGGTTCCTGTCCCATGTGGCCCCACATCTACCTGTGTGGAATGAAATCATGTCACCACTAATGATGTACAACTATGAAGATTGCTCTGGGCCCGCCCACTTCTTTTTCTGTCTGACTCTGTTTCTATTTCCCTCTCAACTTCTCTGAGGCAACAAAATAAATCTTTAAAAACAATCAAGATGCAGAGATAAAAGAACCTAGAGTGTCGTCATTGAATGTGGTTTTACCTATTACATGTTGGAACACTGGTCAGATTAAGGAAATTTGAGGTATTCATAAAGAAATGGGGGGGTTACCCCTTGACATACAAAGACATCTCAGTTATGTGCTTCTTAAGCCATTGTAAACATGATGTTTCTGACATGTACAGAGATTTAATTTGCTTTGAGTGCAATTATAATGCAAATATTATTTAAAATAATTATATATAGTCTGTTAAAGTATGAACTATAGAAATAATCTCTTTAAGATGTCTGATTTGAATTTGTGTGAAAGTGACATTGAAAGCTAAATGAGATATTTAACTGAAAACAGCAAGACTGGTACTCAATAAGTTTGTATAGTGACTATTCAACAGAAAATTCAAATTCAAGTGAAGGTAGCCCTATCCAATATAATGTTCATAAATGTGCAAGACTTATATCTATATTAAGCAGTAATGATTGTGATTCAGGGAGGAAGACTGGAATTGGGAAGAAAGAGAAAATATTCCAAATATAAAACAATTTATCCAAATTGCTGGTATAAACGCTTTAGTTTTGTAAAGACTAGAAGCAAATCCTATGACTCTTTGTGTTTTGAAACAAGTGCTAAGTGATGATTTTTTTGAAATGATAACCATAGAAACAAATAGATATGCAAGTCAAAATATAAAGGACCAGAATTTGAAAAAGAATGAGGAGTGGTTCCAGTTGAGTGATAAAATGGAAGCATACTGTTTGCTATATATAATAATGTCCCCAGTATGAAATCTAAAATAGAAATGCACTCGTCATAAAGAGAAATAAAAGGGACACCAATACTTTCAAAAACTATGCCTCACAAACTTTTCTTGGCTAGATCACATTTTCTTCACTTTGTGAATAATGAAACCATGTGTAAAGAAGGCAGATTAAGAGAACTGCAAAGTACAGCAGACTATTTAAATAATAAATTTGAACAATTTTACACTCTGGATGAAGATGTCTCCCTAGGCAAGTCAGTGATGATATTCAAAGGGCAGCTGGATACATGCCATCTATACTTACAACATGCCAGATTTGGAATAGAAGTTTACAAGTTATGTGAATCCAATACTGGATATTGCACCCACAAATGCTAAGTTGAAAAATAAATAGTATTTTTGGCCCACATAGAATTTCATTTCATTTGTATCTCAAGGAGTTAATATGAAGAGGGTGTAGAACTGAGGACTGATTATTTTTGACTTTGGAAATTTGGTTTTGGTTCCATTGACCCTATCTCGCACAAAAGGTTCTCTCTGGCACTCAACTGATAGAAGAAATAAAATTATGCTTTACATCATTACAATCGAAATATTTCCAAAGTTCAGGGTCAGGCTGGCCTGACACTACCACAGAAGGCTTTTACTGAAGTGGCAGTGGCACTTAATACTTAAGGTAGCTCTTGTGGACCTGTGTCCTTGTACAGGATTTTAGGTCCTCAAAATAGAATTTACAGCAATATACTCTAAAGACCATCAGGCTAGAGCTGGGGTGTGCAGTGCCTCCTGAATATGCTCAGGGAACAGCATCCTCTGTGCTATAATAGGTCAGTGGCTGGCTAAATGGACTATAATCTGTGCACTCAAAATTGAGGCGCTATCAGTGAGAGGGAATCTATTACCAAACCCCACAGATACTGTTCCCGTCAACAAAAAAGAAATTCCTCCTGAATCACAGTTCTTCCATTTCTTACTGAAAATTCAGTTCCATTATACTCTTATGGGACAACCATCATATATGTGTTTCATAGTTGATTGAACATTATGCAGCAAATGACTGTATAAAGATTCACATTCAAGAATAATCACTGATATAAGGGGTTAAATAAATTACTCTATACTCAAAATATGTAATAATTTATAAATATTAAAATCAGATTGAATAAAAACAATGAATTAAAATGTTTATATTTTATATGCTATATAAAATATATTAAGTGAAAAAGCCAGCTAACAAATCGATTGTACAGTTTGATCCCAGCATTTATATTTTTTTCCATATCTTTAAACCTATATAGCTATATGATCTAGTATATAAACACTAAAAGATGTGCATAAAATATTAATAGTTGTTATACCTAAGTGGTAGCATTGTAGTTGGTTTTAATTTTCTTCTTTACACTTTTCTCCATTTTCTGAAATTTTAACATTTACCGGTACATATATTTTTTTTCTTCAAGATTTATTTTATTATTTGAGAGAAGGTGAGAAAGTGAGAAAGAAGAGAGAGAAGGGAGGAGGGCCCAGAGAAATCTCCATGGTTGTACATCATTAGTTGTGACATAATTTCATGCCACACCAGTGAATGTGAGGCCACATGGGGCAGAAACTGAACTGGGGGCCTCCCACATGGTGAGTGAGAATTTTGGCCACCCTCCTGGTGGTTACAGTTGTGCCACAGTTCAGCCTATGGGTTTGCATGGGCTGGGGTTGGGATTTCATCCCCAGACCTCACAATTGCAAAGCAAGTGTTCAACCTGCTGAGCTATCTGCATTTCCTATATTATTTCTTAATCTCTAAAAAATGTGATGTTTTTTTCTAAAGATGAAGAAAAAAATCTTCTTGTCCAATTGACACTAAAATGCTGGCAACAACTAAAGATGAGGCTCCTTATTCCGTGCCATACTCCACCAGCATTCACGCAGAGATCTAGAAAGTACAGTAGACTCTCAGTTAACTGGCACCCATGGGATTGGTAGATGACAGATAAATGTAAGTTAACTGGAACTCAAGCAACTGGCACTTTCAAGCTACTGGCAAAGAAATTTTGCTGGGTGCTTAAGTTCCAGTTAACAGAGAGTCTACTGTACATGGTTTTCCTTGAGGAGAGTCCTCAAGACTTTGGCTCTTGAAATAATCTCAATTACTGTCCTCACTCTCCCCTGTATGGTTCCTTCTGACTGTCTGGGATGGGGTAGGGTGGCTAACTGCTCTCTTAGGACCCCCATTTTCCTTCAGGCCCAGGACATGTAGCCTCATATAATCTACAGGTTTCTGTAGCTCCTCCTTTGCAATAATTTCTCACAGACTAGTTCCCAGAAGAACAGCACATACTTTTTCTTCCTTTTATTCGCTCACTAATCTTTGTTTACTTGCAAGACATGAACATACCTTTGACTAAAACCTGTCAATTTTGCTTTTAGCTCCTTCAGGTGGTAATTTAACTGTCTCATTAGTGTTTTTATGCATGGATTTTAAGAGAATTCCTTTGAGTTTTTGTTGTCCTTTTACCAGTTGATGCGGAAACACAAGCTATCATTATAAAGCCTCTTAAGAAATTAAAACTATTTCTCTGAAACAATCTCTATAAAGAACTCTCAAGATGTGTGTTTTATATCTCAGGCAAGACTTCTCTGATTAAATTCTTCACTTGCCAGCTTCTGAGGCAGAAATGAAGTTAGTTGGTGCTTTAGTTGTATTTCTAACTTTGGGAAGGGTGTCATGAAAGCACTTGATGTATATGCTTTTTGATTTGATTTTTGCTCTTGTTTTGTTTTTGTTTATAAAGATGTGGCTACTTCCATAAAGGATTGGGCAATTACATAACCACTAAAAGAACTGTGTAAAAATTATCCTAGACAAAACAAAATGCAATCTTCTAAACCCTTAATTTCAACTTCTTTCAGTAAAACTTGGGGTTGAGATATTCAGAGTAAAAACCTATAATTTTGTAATATTATATTCATTCTTCCTGTTAATTTTCTATATTCAATTTCCCAGAGTTCTTAAAGCATGTGTTCTATTTATTAGATTTTTTAAAAAAGATTTATTTTATTGTTTTTGACAGATGAGAGAGACAGAGAGAAATAGAGAGAAGGGGGAGGGCCCTGAACAGTCTCCATAGTTGTATGTCATCAGTTTTTGACATTGTTTCATTCCACACAGGTGGGCAGGAGCCACGCAGGGTGGGAACCAGGGTGGGGGCCTCCCACACGGGAGGCATGCCCCTGTGAGCTGGGGGCTGAACCAAGGTGCCTCCCACACATGGGAAGCTTGCTCCAGCAAGAACCAAACTGGGGGCCACACCCCAGTCCAGCATATGAGTCCACACAGGCTGGGGTCGGGATTCGAACTTAAGTCCCGGGGATTGCAAAGTGAGTGCTTAACCTGCTGAGCCATCCTGGTTTCCTTGATTAGGTTTTTACATCAAATCTACTACTAGACTGAGATAAATCTGACCTACCTGATAATACCAAAAGTTTTCTTTTTGTCATAACCAGGGCCAATCCTAGGGAAAAAAAAAAAAATCAAGTTGCACAGAGTGTTATTGTCTCTTCTACTTTTGTTCTTGTTTGGGGCCCAAGAAATAAACCCCAACCATTTATGTCGCTTTAAAGGTCCCATAAAGCAAACATTTCCCACAGGTTGCATTTGCCTGGCAGACATATTTTGTGGGGCTGTACACTGTTAACAACTGGTAAGTGTCACATGAAATAAGTATCTCTTGGAAAGCTGAAAATTTTGGCCTACAGAACTCAAAGTCCTGTAGAATAGCAGCTTACCTCATCTTTTTTAATTTTTTGATCTTGCTTACATTTGACAAATAAAAATTGTATGTATTTAAAGTACATAATGTGATGTCTTGATATATGTATAGATTGTAAAATTATTACCACAAGAAAACTGATTAAATTATCTATCACATCCCGTAGTTACCTATTTTTTTGTGTGTGGTGAGAGCACTTGAGATCTAGTTTCTTGGCAATTTTCAAGTTATTATTATTATTATTCATAGACACTATGCCATACATTAGATTTGCAGAAGTTATTCATCTTATAACTGAGAGTTTGTACCTTTTGATCAATATCATTCATTTTCCCATTCTACTCTGTTAGTATAAGTTCAACTATTTTTTTTTTACTTTAGATTCCACAAAAGTAAGAACATGCACTATTTGTCTTTCTGTGTCTGACTTATTTCACTTAGAACCTGTCCCCAAGGTTCATCTATGTTGTTGCAAATGGCAGAATTTTCTTCTTTTTAAGGCTGAATAATATTCTACTGTATATTTTATCTATTCATCTCTTGAGAAAGAGGTGGTTTCTATATCTTGAGAATTGATAATAATGCTTCAATGAACATGAAAGTGCAGATGTCTCTTCAAGGTAGGCATTTGATTTTCTTCAGACACGTACCCAGAAGTAAGATGCCTAGATCACATGGTATTTCAATGTTTAATATTTTGAGGACCCTAAATAATGTTTTCCATTATGGCCATACCAATTTAAATTTCCACCAGCAGTGTATGAGGCTTCCCTTTTTTCCCGATTCCCTTCAGTACTTGCTATCTTTTGACTTTTTGGCAATAGCCATCCTAACACTTGAGAGGAGATACCTCATTGTGGTTTTGATTTGCATTACCCTGATGATTAGTGATGTTGACTTTTTATAAACTTGTTGACCATCTGTAATTTTATTTGGAAAAAATGTCTATTCAAGTCCCTTGCCTATTTTTTTTAAATCTGGTTGTTTGTTTTTGTGCTATTGAGTTGTAGATATTATTTATATATTAACACCATATAAGACATATGGTTTCAAATCTTTTCTCTCATTTCACTGGTCCTTTTCACTTGTTGCTTGTTTCCTTTGCCATCCAGGAACGTTACAGTGTGATGTAGTCCCCCTTGCGTTTTGTTTGCCTTCATGCCTGTGCTTTTGGTATCAGTTCCCAAAATCACAGCCAAGAGCAATGGTAAAGTGCTTCCCCACTATGTTTTCTTCTGAGCATTACGTCGTTAATCCACTTTGAGTTGATTTTTGTGTATGGTGTAGAATTTTGCATTTCACACCAGAGATAGCAGGAAGGAGCTGCTCTGGGCACTGGCGCAGGTATGCGGACCTGGGCTGGGGTCGCACACACACAGCTGCGCACGTGGGGGCTAGCTGCGGGCTGGGTGGCTCTGCTGGGCTCAGGCCACGGCTCTCCACAGCAGTGCTGGCTGGAGTGGCTCTGCTGGGGGTGGGGGACTCAGGCAGCTGCAGTCTGCAAACACAAAAACCTGTGGGGCCTTCAGCAGGGCGTCTGCAGCGGCTGTGCTAGCTGATGGTTTTTACTGCAGAGCAGTCTGCTCAGGTGCCTGGTGGGATCCTCAGTGATGGAAGCTACAGGAGTCCACAGTGTCCACAAGGGCTGCTGGGTTCCTCTGCAGACCAGGCCCCTGGGAACTGTGGTCGCTCCCACCAAGTGGCTGACAATGATAGCCTCTGCCCTTCTTCGTTCCCAGCCATCTCTAAATGTCCTGGCTATGCTGGTCCCTGGGCAGGGTGAAACCAAAGCAGATTGTCTGTACAGCATCTGAAAATGCTGAGGAAGCATTTCATCCCACTTCCCTTTCCCTGGTGGGAGGAGGTCCGTCTTAGTGCTGAGCTGTGCCTGCCTAGGGGATGGGCTCATGTATGAGAATTAAACTGGTCTTCCTAGCTCTTTGCTGTGGTTCTTCTCAGTTGTTTTGCTGCACTGTGCTGTTAAAGCTGTGAGTGTACTTCTGAACTCTCCCCGAGCTATTTTCATGTGTGGAAAGCTAACTGCTGTTCTTTGTGAGGGGTACCTAGACTGCTGGTCTCCTACTCCTCCAAACTGGTGATGTTACTTGCAGCTCACACTTCAGGCTGGGCCTGTGTTCTGGCTCTATTTTGCTGTGGGCCCTACCACTGATTGTTGTGTTATTCCTGTTCCTTTACACCACTCATTTATGCAACTTTCATTTTCCTGAAGGTATTTGAGTGTGTGTCCCCTCCTCTAAGGCAGACACTGATTAATACTTAACTTTAAAGTTATGGTTCTTAAATGTTAGCACATACCAAAGTCATAACGCAGGGTTTGTGAAGGCATGGATGGTGGGCTCCACCCCCATTCAGTCGCTCTCAGGTGGAGCCTGAGAAATTGCATCTAAAAAATTCTTTGGTGATGCAGATACTGCTGTTCCAAGGACTACACTGTGAGAAGCACTGCTTTCAGGTATTATTCCTCCATGGGCCAGCTGTATTTTCATTCATTCATGCATTAATTAATTAATTAATTCATTCAACATTTATTGCAAAGTCTTTGCTCTATATAGAATATTCATTAGTGATCACCTATGTATGGTTCTTATCTCGATAACCGAAAGAAAATTTAAATTTTATTCACTTTTTACAAAAATTCATAATTACAGCTGTGACAATGCTGTGAACAGTATTCAGGTATGGCTTTCTTGAGGAATGAATGACCTTAATCTGATCTTTAGAGGTTAAGTAGGCCTTGCTTAGACTGATTAGGGAGGGGAGGGAGCTCCCTAGGTCACTGAATGAGCATGTTTGAAGGAAGGCAGGGCAGTCTCCCACATCTGAATAATACATCTCTGGTGAGGCTTTCAAAGACTATGGAGAGATGTCAGGTTGGAATATTTCCCAGTCATCATTATAAGGAGCCAGGTACCTATTCTGATGACTTCTAAAGCTGATTGTTTCCCAAATTGCAGGGTATGGAGCCAGGAGAGGAACTGTCAGCCCTGGGGATCTGATCCATCAGTCCTAATGAAGTGCTCTGCTTAAGGGAGTGGTGGCAAAGTTCTTCTGAAATTTTCCTGTTCTGGGAGAAATCCCACTGCTATGTTGGAAACTCATCCAACATATTCCAGTTTCTGGCTCTCTGAGCATTACTAGGGAAAAAAAAAAAAAAAAAAAGGAAAAAAAGATACCAAACTGAAAGATCAGATCATTAAAATTTCAGGCTTAGTTTACCTCTGCCTCTTCCCTGGCTCATCAGTCCTTTTATTTCTTGTTACATAAATCATCCATGCTCCAGTTATATGATATATTTCCATCTCATCCCTCTCTCTCACCTGTGGCTGGTGACCTACAACCACATCTGTGGCTTCTCTCCTTCTATGCCATCTGAAAGCATTTATTTTTAATTTTTTTTTTGGTACATAGCTCTTTCTTCATCTTTTCAAATGTCTAAATGTAAACGTGTTTGTTTTTGTTTGCATTCTGGTTTTTTTTTTCTCTTTTTGTCACAATCTGTAAACTAGAATACTGTACCCCCTAGTTTAAAAATGTCCTGTATTTGTTCTTGGACTTCATTTCCTTTTTCTATTTATATATATTAAAATTATCCATAAATAAGAAAATCTAATTCAGATCTCCAAGCCTTTGTTTTTACTCTTTTCTGTAAAAACCAAGACAAACAAACAAATGAACAAAACAGAATGTTTTTGACATTTCCAACCACTACTGGCCCTTTTTAATGCTGATTTGTTTTCTGCCCTTTCATCGATCCTCATAAGATTGTCTTACATCTTCATTTTCTAATATAGTAGTAGTATAGATCGTTCTTTAAGGTCCTGTTTAGTTCTGAAATATTATGATTACAAAATTTGCTTCTCTTCTACATAAAATTTCATAAAATTCCCAGCTTTCAATAAATTTTGGTTATTTTCACAGAATCATCAAAAAAAGAAAAATAACGTCTTTCACTTCATATTTTACTTCTCTATTTAACCTCTCTCAAATTAATTGTATCAATGCTACTAGCCAACTTTTAAAAAAGTGATTTTATTCTAGATACTTAAAGTGGATACCCCAAAATGTGTCTTTTCTTAAAAGTGTATCTTACTTATGTTCAACATTTAACTTTGTAGGTTACTTTTGTTCCCATCCAGATTTTTCTCAGGGCAGTGGAATCCTTATAACATCTTCGTTATATGCAGACAGTGTAGCAGAGCCTTAAATAACTTTCTTCTCACATTTCTTTTGGGAGTACATGTGCTTTACAAATTTGCTTTGTGTCCGTCCCAATTTATATCTGTGCTTTCTCTTTCCAATACAGATCACATGGATCCAGTATCTGACTGATAACCTAAAAGCTCATGGAGAAATAAAGCCCCTTAAGATCTTCTTATCCTAATATATTTGTGGAGGAGGTGTGAATACCAGTCCTTAGTTCCTGTGTATCCAGTAAATTTATGTCTCCCTTCTCAAATGTGACATTTGCCATTCTCTTTTCTCACCGTCTGATAGCATGGGCAATTTTCATCTTCCCCACCCAGTTTATATGATTTTTACAGTTTGCATGATTTTTATTTATTCAGTTAAATTTCCTTTGATTGCACTTTTTTTAACTCCTTGAGTTCTAACTATTTACCTTATTGAGAGTGCTGTGTTATCCCTTTCTCCTGTATTTAAATGTCTTTTATAGTCTGCCGTATTATTTTCATTTTCTTTGATATTTTTCTCAATGCTTTTTGCCTTTTCTTTCTCCCCTCAAGACTTTTACTGGAGATGTGTTGTTATCCTTTGATAACTTGTGATGCAGTCATATAATTTTAAGTTTATTACAGGCAATCTTTATGTTGAACATGTTTAAATTTATACTTCTTGAATTGACCAAAACATGAAAAACAAAGACTTTTATTCTTGTCTACACAGACTAAAGAATTTAGTAAATTTTTATTTCCCTTCATCTTTAAAAATATATATATTCAAGTGCTTTTTGTAATACTAAACTCTTTCATTCAGATTATTTTCTTCTTTTTAAAAAAATTTATTTTTATTGTTTGAGAGATGAGAGAAAAAGAGAGAGAGGAACAGAAGAGGGGAGGGCCCAGAGCAGTCCCCATAGTTATACATCATTAGTTGTGACATGATTTTGATCAACACTGATGGATATGGGGCCATGGAGGGCAGGAACAAAACTGGGGGGCCTCCCACATGGGAGGTGAGAAGCTTTGCCACTGGGCCGTCCCGGCAGTTACCAGTTGTGCCACAGTTCAGCATGTGGGTTTGCATGGGCCAGGGCCAGGATTCAATCCCTGGACCTCACAGTTGCAAGGCAAGCACTCAACCTGCGGAGCTATCCCAGCATCCCCAGAATATTTTCAATTCATTATTAATTTAGTATGGTGTATCTTCTCTCCATTTCTATTTTTAAATATGTATTTAGGTATGTAGCCATATTATAACAATTATTTTATTTAATCCATTAAATAGTTTCAGTGCTGACCATCAAGACTTTTTCTATCCTGCATTCAATATTTTTATTCTTCTCTAGGTCCACTTAAGTATATCTTTAATTTTATCAGAGACGATCTGTCAAAATACCTTGGAATCTCTTACTGCTGACTTCTCCTAAGAAAGACAAGTTGGATATTAATAGATTTGGGGGAATACAAAAGTTTCACCTTGTCAACTTTCCTAAGTGGAAATAGCACACATGTTCATCAACATGGGTTTAGTTAGAAATATAGTGGTCCATCAATACAAAAAAAAAAATAAATCAATAAAAAAAAAATACTATGATACTACATTTTTTTAAAGAGAAAAACAAAAAGCTCTTTCTACACAATATGGAAGGATCTCCAAGTTATAAGACTGATAAAATAAAAACACTGGTGTTCTGGTTTGAAAATGGCAGTGTGAGAGGCACTCTTGGAAAATTCACCTGGAAAGTACAACAAATAGAACAACTATAATTCAACAAAGGATTCCCTACACAACACACGAACACAGGTAAGAAACTTACTCACTGCATCGAAGTACCTGCAAGTGGGCAAAGAGGGGCAAACTGAGGAGGAGAGGAGGGGGAGTGCAGGGAGCTGTGGGTCCCTGCTTGGAACTCTGTGGTTGCCGGGGAAAGAGGGAGAAATTGGTGGTGAGTGTTCTTGACCTCAGCAGGTCCGCAGGACACAGAAAAGGGGGCACAACAGCTTCAGCTGTGAGACACTGAAACCAGAGCTCACTTAGGCCCCAGAAAGTGCAGAGATAGGTACTGCAAGATGCCACAGCCCGACTTCACTGTGGTTCATGAAAGAAAAAGAGGGAAGTGGTGGGGGAAGTAGGAAGCTGCAGCCTGTCCTCACTCTGGTCCAGGAAAGAGAAGAGAAACAGCTATAGGCACATTTCTCTGCCAATGAGTAGTCTTGCCTGAGGCAGCAGCATATAAAACAGCTGATCCCAACGCTCAGGGCAGAGACCTCAGGGCAAACCAAATACAGAAGAATGTAAGCCCGCACTGCCCTCACTGTCCTAAGTGCCAGGCAGAAAACAAAAACAGAACCTGGTAGTCTTCCCTCACCCACCCCCATAGACCTCTGCTCCCCTTCCTCCTGATATTTTTATTTTGTATTGTTTGAGAAAAGGAGAGGGGGGTGGGGGAGGGCCCAGAGCAGTCTCCATAGTTGTGCATCATTAATTGTGACATGGTTTTATTCCACACAGGTGGATGTGTGGCGTCCCAGGCCAGGAACTGAACTGGAGTCTCCTGCATAGGAGGTGAGAACCCTCACCACCAGAATTGGTGGTTGCCAGTTGCACCACTGTTCAGCATACAGGTTTTGCACCAGATGGGGCTAGGATTCATTCCCCGGACCTTGCAGTTGCAAGGCAAACACTCAACTTATTGAGCTATCCTGACATCTCTCTTCCTCCTGATATTAGCAGTGAGCCAAAGAAGAAACTGCAGCAGTGACTGTCAGGTTATAGAGCACTGGGGAGACAGACAGTTCCTGAGAGGCAAGCATGGTACGGCTAGTTCCAGCCAACGAGAGGAAACAGTAGAGGCATAACAATGATAATTGGCTGGTAGCTGACTTCATCCAGAGATACAAACACAACAGGCACCTCTCCCAACAAAACCCCACCCTCAATCTTCTTTACTTAAACCAGCTTGACCCAGGGCAGCTGACATACACAGGCACTTCAGTTTCTGGCAGCAGGATAATTACTGGGGATCTGGGAACTCTAAGCTCCATAGCCCACCACATCTTTCAATTGGAGCAGCTCACTCAGACCAAGGCAGTTTGTTCAAAAAGAAAAAGCCCAGCTCACAGGAAACTACTATCACCACCACCACCACCACCACCACACACACACATACACATACACATGGAATAATGCAAGGAAAAATAAACCAATATTGCAGTAATCACTGGAAAACTAAAAGAAAAACCTCTGCATCTACCAGCAACGGTATCAACTCCTGTAAATGCCCAGAAAAAGAAACAATTCAATTACAAATATATACAACCAAGCTAACAAGTCTGCTCAGGAAGAAAATGAAAAAATCTCCAGAAAAGAAACTTAAAGACGTGGAAATGTAAGATCTAAATGACATAGAACCAAGACTGCAGTTATGAAAACACTGAGAGATCAAAGAAAGTTGGATAAACACAGAGGCAGCTAAATGATCTCAGAAAAGAAATATGTGAACAAAAGTAATACTTTAACAAAGAAATTAAAATTATAAAAATGAGCCAAAAAGAAATTCTGGAGGTAAACAACACAGTAAAAGCAATAAAAAATAAAATAGCTAGCATAGAAAGTAGAGATGATCAGGTAGAGGAAAGAATTAGTGGTATTAAAAATAGAAATATGGAACTGTCACAGAAGGAAAAGGAGAGAGATTTGAGAGTCAAAAAACAAAACAAAACAAAACAAAAGAACTCTACCAGAACTACCTGACTCCATTAGAAAGAGAACCATAAGAATAATGGGAATATCAGAAAGAAAAGAGCAGAATTGCAGAGAGTTAACTCAAAGAAGTAGTAAAGGAGAACTTTCCAAATTATGGAAAGAACTGGAACCTCAAATTCTAGAAATAACAGGACTCCTATCTAAATTCTAGCGGAACTTCTCCAAGGCACATTATACTACAGATGGCAAAGATCAAAGACAAAGAAATAATTCTCAAGGCAGCCAGGGGAAAGATGACCGTAATCTATAAAGGAAAGCCCATCAGACTATCATCAGTCTTCACAATAGAAACTGTACTAGCCAGAAGGGAATGAAATGAAGTATTCAGAATATTGAAAGATAAATGACCAGCCAAGAATAATTTATCCAGCAAAGTTATCTTTAGATATAAAGGAGGAATAAAGACCTTCTCAGATATACAGAAGCTGAGGAAATTCTCTAGCACAAGTCTGGCATTTCAAGAAATACTGAAGAAGGCTATTTGACCTGAAACAAAAAGTCAAAAGAAATACCTCAACTACCGAATAAATACTGACTCAAAGTGAAAGGGTAGAAAAAAATATTCTAAACAAATGGTATCCAGAAAAAAGCAGGTATAGCTATAATTATATCTGATGACATAGACTTCTGGATTAAAAAAGGTAATAGGAGACAAAGACATTTCATAATGATAAAGGGGACAATAAAACAAGAAGACATGACACTTATTAATAAACAATGCTACCAGGAAGCATCAAAATTTACAATATAACTACTAACAACACTGAAGGGAATAATTTATAAAAGCACAATTATCGTAGGAAACCTAACTAAACACCTCATTGACAGCCATGGACAGATCATCCAAACAAAAAATAAATAAGGTAATATCAGATTTAAATGATACATTGCAACAATTTGACATAACTGACATTTACAGGACACTTCATTGTATAACACAAGACAATACGTTCTTTTCCAGTGCACATGAAAGAAACATTCTCAAGGATAGACTACATGCTGAGACACAAAATGAACCTCAGTAAATTTAAGAAGATTAAAATCATACCAAGTGTATTCTCTGACCACAAAGCTTTGAAATCGTATATCAACTGCAAAAAGACAGTCAAAAAAGTCACATATATGTGGAGACTGAACAACATACTATTAAAAAATTACTGGGTCAGAGCAGAAAATAAAGAGATTAAAATAAATAGAAACTAAAGACAATGAAAACACATCACATGACAATTATTGGGATGCAGTAGAAGCAGTAATAAGAGGGAAATTTATATCATTACAAGCCTATCTCAAAAAACAAGAATAATTTCATACAACCTAAAACTACATCTTAAATAACTAGAAAAAGAAGAACAAATAAAATTCAAAGTCAGCAAAAGGAAGAAAATAATAAAAATTAGAGCAGAACTAAATGAAATTGAGAAAAACAAAAACAACAAAAATAAAAAAGAAAGAAAAGAAAACATTATTCAATAAAGACCTGGCCCATTGAAAAAATTAATAAAATTGAAAACCCCCTGGCTAGGATCATCAAAGGAAAAAGAGAAAAGAAGAAATAACTGAAATAAGAAATGAAAGAGGAGAAATTATGATGTATACAACAAATACAAAGGTTCATACAAAAATACTATGAAGGGCTATCTTTCACCAAATTTAACAACTTAAAAGAAATGGACAAGTTTCTAGTAATGTATAGTCTACCAAGACTGAACCAAGAAGAAGTGGATAATCTAAATATTAATACAATAATCAACAGTATGGAAATTAAAACAATCATTTAAAACCTCCCCCAAAACAAAAGTCCAGGACAAGATGGTCTCATAAGTGAGTTTTATCAAGCATTTGAAAAGGGATTAACACATATACTTCTAAAACTCTTCCAAAAAACTGAAGAAGAGGCAATACTTTCCGAATAATTTTGAGGCCAACATTACCCTAATACCAAAGCCTGGTAAGGGTAACACACCATAAAGAAAACTATAGACCAATACCTCTGATGAATACAAACAAACTACTAGCAAAGAGAATACAACGATGCATTAGAAAGATTATATATCATGATCAAATTGGATTTATTCCAGGGACATAAGGATGGGACAACACACACAAATTGATCAATGTGATACATGACATAAACAAAATAAAAGATAAAAACCATATGGATATATCAATTGATGCAGAAAAGGTATTTGACAAGATATAACATCCATTTATGATCAAGTTATTTAATAAAATGGGTATAGAAGGGAAGTACCTCAACATAATAAAGTCCTTATATGACAAATCCTCAACAAATATCATACTGAATGGTGAAAAACTGAAACCATTTCTTCTAAAATCAGGAACAAAACAGGGATGTCCCCTGTCACCACCGCTACTCAACATAGTATTGGAAGTTCTAGCCAGATCAATCAGGCATAATGAAGAAATAAATGGCATCCAAATCAGGAGTGAAGATGTTAAACTGTCACTTTTTGCAGATGACACGATCCTTTATATAGAGATCCCTAAAGACCCCACCAGAAAACTATTAGAAACAATAAACAAATACAGTAAAGTGTGAAGATACAAAATCAATGTACAAAAATCCATTGCATTTCTATATACTAACAATGAAACTTCAGAAAAAGAAGTAAAGAAAACAAACAAACAAAAAACAATACCTTTTGAGATTGCAACAAAAAGGATAAAATATCTAGGAATAAACTTAAAGAACGTGAAGGGCTTAAATGTGGAACACTATAAGATATTAAAAGAAACTGAAGAAAACACAAAGAAATTAAAAGATATTTCATGTTCATGGATTGGAAGAATTAATGTAGTTAAAATGGCCATAAACTGTATTACCAAAAGTAATATACAGATTTAATGCAGTCCCCATCAAAATCCCAAAGATATTCTTTGAAGACATAAATTTAAAAAATCATCAGAATTGTATAGAATCACAAAAGACCTCAAATAGCCAAAGCAATCCTAAGAAAAAAGAATAAGGCTGGAGGCATCACTCCTCAATTTCAATCTATACTATAAAACCTGAATAATCAAAAGATCATGGTACTGGCAGAAACACAGACACAAAGACCAAAGGAACAGAAATAAAAACCCAGAAATAAATCCACATATTATAGACAAATAATTTTTGACAAAGTTGCAAAAAAATATACAATGGAGAAAAGAGAGCTTCTTCAGTAAATGGTACTGAGAAAATCGGAAAACCAGATGCAAAAGAATGAACTTGAACTGGGAGTTGTCACCATATACCAAAATTAACTCAAAATGGATTAAAGACCTCCACACAAGATCTGAAACAATAAACTGCATAGAAGAAAACATCAGTACTAAACTTACGGACCTATGTTTCAGGGAGGACTTCTTAAATTTGACTTCAAAGGCAAGGGAAGTAAAGCAAAAATAAATGAATGGAACTAAAAAGATTTTGCACAGCAAAAGAAACCATCAAGAATATAAAGAGACAACCAACCAAACAGGAGAAAATGTTCCCAAACAGTGTTGTCTCTGATAAGGGACTATTATCCAAAATATATAAAGAACATGCAAAACTCAACAACAACAAAATAAACAACCTCATTTAAAAATGGGCAGAGGACCCGGATAGACACTTATCCCAAGAAGACACAGGAATGACCAATAGAGATATGAATAAATGCTCAACTTCATTAGCTATCAGACAATCAAAACCACAATGAGAAATCACCTCACATCTATTAGAATGGCTGTTGTCAATAAGACAAATAATAGTAAGTATTGGAGAAGCTATGGAGAAAAAGGAACCTTCATACACTACTGGTGATAGTGTACATATGGAAGACAGTATGGAGGTTCCTCAAAAATTTAAGAATAGAGTTTCCATATAACCCAGCAATCTCTCTTCTGGATATTTACCACCCCCAAATGGAAAACCTTAGTCCACAAAGATATATGAGGGCTGTCTAGAAAAAAATCCAGCTGTTATCAATAGAATAAGAATTGTTACATGGCTGAATACTTTCCAGACAGCACTGTATATACCCAGATGTTCATCACAGCATTGTATATGGTGGCCAAGACATGGAAAGAACCAACATGTCCCTTGATAGATGACTGGATAAAAAAGTTTTGGAATATTTACACAATGGAATATTACTCAGCAATAAAAAAAGATGAAATAACGCCATTTGTGACAACATGGATGGACCTTGAGATCATTATGCTAAGCAAAATAAACCAGATGGAAAAAAAAAAATCAAGAACCATATGACTTCACTTATAGGTGGGATATAAAACTGAAAGCAGCAAAGAAACAAAAACTCACAGACATAGTCAATAGGTTAGTGGTTACCAGAGGGTCAAGGGGGAGGATATGGGGAGGAGGTGACGTCCAATATATGGTGATAAAAGGAGCACTGGGGAAGCTGGGATGGTTCAGTGGGTTAAGTGCTCACTTTGCAGTGCCAGGGACCAAGGATCGAATCCCGGCCCCGGCCCGTGGGGAACCATATGCTGAACTGGGAGCTCCCCTGGTTCAGTTCTCTCTCTCTCTCTCTCTTTCTCTCTCTGTCAAAAAAAAAAAAAGAGCACTAACTCTGGGTCATTAGAGTACAATGCAACAGATAGATGATGTAATGTAGAATTGTACATTGGGAACCTATGTAATTTTTATTAACTAACGTCACCCCCAATAAATTTCATTAAAAAAAAAAAAGAATGGAAATGATTCAATCTAAACAAAATAAATTTTGGAAAAAGCATCTTGGTACATTGTACACCCATGTTCATAGCAGCACTATTCACAATAACTAAGTGGTAGAAGCAACCCAACTCCCTATCCATAGGTGAATGGATAAATGAACTGTGGTCATACATACAATGGAATATTATTCAGCCTTAAAGAGAAGAATATTTTGACATGTATTACAACATGAATCTTGAGGTCATCATGCTAAATGAGATAAACTAATCACGAAAAGAAATACTGTATGATTCTACTTATATGAAATATGTACAGTAATCAAATTCATAGTAACAAAGTAAAGCGGTAGTTGTCTGAGGCTTGGGAGAGCAGAGTATAGGGAGCTGTAATTTAATGAGTATAGAGTTCCAGTTTTCCAAGATGAAAAAATTCTGGAATTGGTTGCACCATAATATGAATGTATGTTTCACTACTGAACTGTAAACTTAGAAAAGGTTAAGAAGATAAATGTTGTGATATGCATTTTTTACCACAATAAAAAAAAAATCATTGTACAGAGTATGAAAACTTCAAGGTAAAAAAAAAAAAGGTGAAAGAACATAGATATATTTGTAATTATTTGAATATGCACAAACAGTATGGTATACACAATACAGGAATATATCAATAGTAGCTATATATTATAAGTGGGTAGAAGTTTGGAACATGTAGATGTGTAAATCGGCATTGTGAGGAAGATTGTTCATCGGATACTTGTTTTTATATTCTATTTTCAAACATGAGAATGCATTACTACTGATTAAAAACAAAATGAGCAAACACAGTGACTAGATGGTGTTGGTATTTGTGTTCTCCATCCAAATCAATCTCCCACTTTTCAGTAAGAGGCTGTGTGTCTGATAGGGAGAGAATGGTACTTTAAGGACTTATTCCCAAGGCCTAAATTTTTCTTTTTATTGATAATGCCCCGCCCCCACCATGATGTTCTCATCCTAATAGCTGGAACCTGGGAATATGCTACTTTACATGGCAAGAGGAAATTAAAGTTGCCAATGGAATTAAGGTTACAAATCAAATGACTTTAAGATAGGGAGGCTCTTCTGGATTATCCGGCAGGCTCAATTTCATCACAAGGCCTTTTTAAAGGGGGAGAGGAAGGCAGGGGAGGAAATCAGAGTGAGGTGATGTGAGAACCACTTTACCTGCTATTGCTGGCTTTGAAGATGGAGGAAGGAGGCCATAATGCAAGAAATGTTGGAGGCCTCTGGAAGCTGGAAAAGGCTGGGAAACTGATCTTCCTTGCATCCCTAGAAAGAACGCAGACTCTCCAACACCTTAATTTTAGCCCAACAAGGCCTGGGTAGGACTTTCGGCCTACAAAACTATAAGAGGATGAATTTGTATTATTTTAACCCACTAAGTTTGTGGTCATTTGTTACAACATTAATAGGATACAGTGACTATGGAGTGGGCTAAGGAGATCACTGAGAACAAAATTCCAACTAGTCTCTCTGAAATCCTGTTTATTCACTTTCTGAATTAAATTTGGATAAAGATGAAAAAGATAAAAACAAATCTTCAAGGATGCTGGCACAAAATCATCTACTCTTTACTATAGGAAAGAATACTAAAATCAGAGTGATTCTCTTCCTTTGAAAGTAACATAGTTTTCTATTTTCCTAATTGTGTGATTTCCCTTCTCCATTCATCCTTAAAACAAACAGTAAAAAGTTCTATCATTACCCAATCAGAAAATAGAAAATACAAAGGAACAAAAATTGTTTTCATTGAAATTAAAAGCAAATCATTACATGTCTAGGTAGGAATTTTCTTCCATAAATTTAACTATTTTAGGGATCTTCCTTGGTGTTAGGCACAGTATTTTTCTTTCTTTTTTTTTATTGTTAAATTAAGGTTATATTGGTCAATAAAAATGATTTAGGGTCCAGGTATACAACTCTTTCCATTGCCATTTATTTATCTCTCCCTCTCTCCTCTCCCACTCCCTCCCCCTTATCCTCAGATAACCACTAAACTATTGACTGTGCCATAAGGTTTTTTTTCTTTGTTTCTTTCAGTTTTCTATTCCACATATGAGTGAAATCATGTGATGCTTAGCTTTTTCTGTTTGACTTATATCGCTTAGCATGATGTAACAAATGGCAGAATTTCACCTTTTCTCATCGCTGAGTAATATTCCATTTTATATATATAGTACAGGTTTTTAATCCAGCCACCTATCAAGGGGCACAGTGTTTTAATTCTGAAAACCACCACATCAAGGAGGAATAATTAGTATCCCCATTTTACAGATGATAAGCCCAAAGCTTTAAAAAAAAAATAGAGTAATTTTTCCAAGTTGAGCAGCTTTGCATTCATATTATTGATTCAAGGGCCCCCACTCCTAACCATGGAGGTTCTCTGCTTTTACTCTGGGTTCGTGTCCTCCTGGCTATGCTTCAAGGCCAATATCCTTCATATTTTCCCACGACTACATCTGGTCTCTCATCATTTAGTATTTTTTGTCCATTAGTCTTCATTGCATTACTTTTCCCCTCACATTCTGTCTTTCAAATCATTAATCCCCATTTTTGTAACATCATCTCTGCTTTTTATTGCTTTCAATGTAGACTTTAATATCCTCTTGTATTTTCAGTGTCCTTGGGTTTTTTTTTTTTAATTTGCTCTTTTAAAAAACCTGATCATTTCAAATAATTCTTTCAGCTTATTTTCTCTTTCATCTCTTGATTTATAGGAATGCAGGAAAACTGTGAATGCTTTCTAATTTTTTCTTGTTTCCTATGACAGATTTCCCCCTTTCACCTTCAGGTCTGTGGCACCTTTTTATTTTTGCTGAGTTTTACATTCTACAGAAGATAGCTCTTATCAGTACAAAATGTAGGAACTAATGGCTCCCTCACCTTCTACATGGAGACTGGTGGCATCTCCCAGCAGATCTAGACTTGAGAAATTATCTAGTGCTGATTCTGACAAACATGATCAAATGCAGCTCTCTTGAACGGAGGAAGAATTGTCTACTGCTTCCTGCTCTTCTGATTCACGGGAAAGACATATGTCCTCTCATATTAGACATTTCCTGAGTTTTCTCTGAAATTTCAAGCAGATACATGAATAACACAGTCCCCAGAGAACATTGATCCCTGAAGCTTCTTGTTTCTATCCCTTCCTGAAGCCTGCTCCACATGTGATGAGGTCACCTACCTCCTGTCTGTTCTTCCTATTGCCTCATCACACCATAAGGCATCTCTAAGTATATGAAAAGGAAGTATCAATGGTATGAAGTTTCTACAAATGTCTGCATATGTGTGTGTATACTTGCTTTACTCTCGGTTTCAGGACTTCCATCTTTGAGGAACCATTTAGGACAAAGGACACAGGTAGGAGTCTCTCTCTTCCTCTCCTCCTGTTCTACCCCTCTCTCCTGTAGGTTCTGTCTCACATGGTGAAACACTTGCTTGCTACTATTATTTTAAATCTCCAGACCACACGATGGCTTTGTTTAGTAAATATTCCTTCCAGAAATAAATGTCAAAATGATAATATTTCTTTCTGATTTTTGGTGCTGCCAGAACTTTGTCCCTCATCATAAACTGGTAGCACTAACATAATCCAGAAGTCTGCACCACAAGATCTCCATGCTGCGTAAGTGCTCTGGTCCTCGTCGTCAGCAGGGGCCGCCATCCGTGCATACCACTTTCCCCTGGCTACTTGCTCTAGTCTCCTTACTCCCTCTCCTTCACTTTCTATTTCTTTCTAAAGCCCACCCAGGCTCTGTGCTCTTACAGGGCAACCGTGTTCTGTCATCACTCGCTAACTTTAATTGCAGGCTGGTGAAATTGGCAATGGTGGCCTGTCTAGAGCAGTTTGCTTGTATGTGGCCCCATTTCATCATAAAGACTGCACACCATGTTCTTTCCAAGAGGCCTTTCTGTGCCCATCTCTCCATCTCACATGCCCTTCCTCACTGTAGGTTTTACTCAGAGGATTTATTGATCCGCATCTGTAATGTCTTTGATTCCCTTATAATCAATAAGAACCCATGTCCCTAACTGAAAAGCACTTGGCAGGTAGTTAACCTTATCTTCCTTTGCCACAGTTCTGTTTCATGTTTGTATCAATGAAACCAACTCCTAAGCCGTCTGCTACTTTGACTGAAACCATCCATGCCACCATCTCTCCTTAACGAGTCATAGAATCATTGATCCTTAGGGTTGAAAGGGTCTTAAAAGCAAATCAGTAACAAAAGATATGAGGATAGCATGGTATAAAATTAAACAAATTAATGATGTGAAACTATACGAGGGCTGTTCAGAAAAAAAACCCAACAATAAATGCTTCTGTTTTTCATATTATATGGCTGGACACTTTTCAGACGGCCTTGGTATATACAATGTGGCCCTGTGTTGTGTGTTCTGGAAAGGGGGAAGGCATACATCACAATGTTAACAGGGTTGTGTCTAGGTGGTAGGAATACTGATGCTTTTAATCATCTTTCATACACTTATCCACGTTTTCCAAATTTTCTTTAATAAGCAGTGCCAGATTACAGAAAACACGAGTGCTGCCTTTAAAATTCTGAGGGGAAATTTTTTCAGCCTAGAAATCTCTGCTGATCTAATTAATTATCAACAGCAGGCTAGACTAAAGACACGTTAGACATGAAAGCAGTAAAAAAAAAAATGTAGCTTCAATTTGTTGTTCTTAGAAAGCTCAGTGAAAATGATTCATTACAAAATAAGGGAATAAACCAATGAGGTAGAACACAGGATGTAGGATATGAAAAACCTATACCAAGAAAGGATTTAAAGAAATTATTAGGACAACAAACATGCAAATAGCATGAGAGGTAACCACCTTAGAAAGGAGTAGGGGCAAAGAGGGAGAGCTCAGTTGTTTTTTTCCCCTTTGGGAGAAATAATTAAGAAGAAATTAGCTCTGATATGCCCATAAATGTCAGTTTTAGTGGATATTGTTATTCACACATTAGCCTAGCACCTATTATAATGCACTTATTATGTGCCATTGCTATGCTAAGTGCTGGAAACATAAAAGTGAACCAAAAAATCTTTTGTTTTTATGCAGTAGAAGAAGATAATGGCTATTATCTTTTAATTTCCCCCACTGCCTCATTTGATAAATGAAGTCTTCTCCCCTTGTTTTGAGTAAGGAAGTTAAGCTCAGAAGGTTTACAGAACCTGCTCAAGAGCCAGGCCTGGGGGAAGCTGGGATGGCTCAGCGGGTTAAGCGCTGGCTTTGCAGCCCAGGAGCCAGAGGATCGAATCCCAGCCACAGCCCAGGCGGACCCACATGCTGAAATGGGGTGTGCCCCCAGTTCAGTTCTTGCCGGGGCCTATGTGGGAGGCTCCCGGCCCAGTTCCTGCCCTGCGCAGCCCCGTGCCCACCTGTGGAGTGAAACTATATGGAAAACGAATGCTGTCAACTATGGAGACTGCTCTGGGCCCTCCCCCTTCTCGTTATCTCTCTGTCTCTCTCTCTCTCTCTCTGTCAAAAAATAATAAAAATAAAAATCTTAAGAGCCAGGGCTGCAAATCTAACATGGACCCAAAGCCTGAGCTTTCTTCGCTCTGTTTAAAGTTTTCTTTTTCCCTCAGGGAAAAAAATAAATAAAGAAGTCTTTGCTAAGAAATCTGTTTTCTTAGAATTGTATACTTAGCAAAAACGGTGAGAATAATTGTGCAAGCTCTCCTGGCTGGCCATTTTGCAGATGATGTGTCTGGATGAGGCTGCACCTGATCATCTGTGACAATGCACTCCTGTTGCAGATGGACGCTCAGTGGACGAGGCGGCAGTCCTGCCGCCTGCATGATCGCTGTGCTTCCCAAAATGTCTGCTCAGCAGAACCACAAATTGAAAATACACTTGTAAACCATTGTCAGGGTTGTGGCTCAAAGACTTTATGTGCTGAAGGGTCTTTAAAGTTGTGTTTCATTACAGTCTGCCCTTTTTCAATGGGCAGAATTCATTTTCTCCGCTTTAAGTGTGCTCAGTGAGGGGAAAATGGATCTTGAAAGGAAGACAGAGGTCTTCTTTCCTGGTGCCCTGGGTGAAATGCATCCTGTTTTTCAGTGTGGGGATCATTCTCTTTCCCCTATCACGCCATGTCATGTCACCTCTCCCTCTAAAACTCCAACAGTCTATTACTCTCAGGCAAGCTGCTCCAAGGAACTCAAACTCTGTATGCCGTCCAAGAATATTTGCTGGGATGTGGACAGGTGACTGCTCAGTCCACAGTGTTTCTGAAATTATTATAGGTTTGATAGAAAACCCCTGGGCCAACCTCAGGCTTGGTTAGTATAGTGTCTAATCTGATGCTTTGTGACCTTGGACAAGCTACGTAGTTTCTCTGTGCCTTGGTTTTCTGTAAATAATGATAATAACCCTTTCTTTGTAGGATTTTGGTTTTTAAGATTTATTTTACTGGGGGGTAAGAACCAAGCTACGGGCCTCCCTCATGGGAAGCACATCCCAGTTCCTGGGGCTGGGATTTGATCCTCAGACCCTGGGGCTACAAGGCAGGCGCTTAACCTGCTGAGCCATCCCGGGTTCCTTCCCCCTTTGTAGGATTTTTAAGTGAGGTAATGTATGGGAAGTACCGTAACAGTGCCTGGCAAAGGGTGTGAGTGATCTGAGGTTTTAAGGATGATTTCCTCACCAACTTTCTTCTCATGATGCCTTTCTATCCTCAAAATAATTTGCCTCAGGATTTTAAACAAGATTCCCAATGGCCAGTATAATCTGTCTACACTTTATTGACTGTGGACTGGGAAGGCAATCAGTTTTCGTTCCCAATGTGTTCTTCTTGATCAGGCACTGTATCCCCTCAAGAAAAAGTAGTTGGTGCAGATGCCTTGCGTTTGGTAGGTTTCCTCTGCCAGAGTGTTAAATCCTTTGCGACTGCAGCACTTCTTTTCCTTTGGAGAGTGGACACCTTGCTCTTTCTACAGCTCATCCTCCCCTAGCACCTCACAACACCTGCTAGAAATCTGTGTGAAGGATTCAATTAAGAGAACTTAATTGGTCACCTTTTCAAAGTTTTGTATTATTAAGAGGTTAGTAATAGTCTAACCCAGGGATTCCCAACCCCGTGGCTGCGGGAGCCATGGCACCCGCGGCCCGATTTGTGTGCGCCCGCCATTATTTGATGGCATCAGAAGTTTTTCATAAACACTAAGTAAAACTATCATTTATTTTTATACATTTGTTAGAATTTTAAAATATTGTTTGAGTATCTACACAGGTTTATTATATTCGTTGGTATGTTTGCGATATCATATGTATAAGTGTTTCCCTAGCTGTCGCCTTTGTACATGTCGCGTCTTGTTTAGCCGCTGCGCTCTTTAAACTCTCCTCCCCCCAACCGGGAGGCGCCACGTTGCCATTTTGATTGCGGTTGCTGGACTGATCGGGTCGTGACGGTTAGCTGGGATCACAGTGTTTTGATATATTCGATTTTAAATGAACTAAAAGCGAGGTAGGTCATCTATTATTATGGTGGCAATTTGATATGATAGTGTAGTTCTATAACTATTTTTATTTTTTTAGTCCTAAAATGAGTGGACCAAATAAGAGAAAACGAACCTATACAGTGATCCCTTGTTTTTCGCGGTTAATGGGGACCAGAACCTTCCATGAAAGCTGAAAAACCGCGAAGTAGGATTTGCCCCTAGGAATTTTCGTGTATGCGGGTACAAGAATGTTTTAAATATGTAAACAGTATTCATACTTTACTCATTTAAGACAAAAATTACAACAGTATATGTATTTACTTAAACGTGTCAGTGCTAATAAGGTTAATGACAAAACCTTATACAGTAATAAACATGAATCAACATTGCTTTCTGAGAGAGGCGAAGAGTCTCGTGTGGGTGGCGGAGGAGAGGCTCTCACGTGACTCGTAGAAGCGTTAGGCTCCCTCGGAGACTCTTCTGCTGGAGGCGCTGACGGTAGAGCCGGGGGCTTTACCTTGGAGAGAAACATGGTGATGGGTCGTTGTTGTCTTTGTTTTTTCTTTTCCTTCAAAATTCCCCTGTACAAGGACATAACCCCGTCAACGCAATGGCTGAACTCGACAGCTCGAACCATATTGTCGTCCATGTCTTGTGCAAATTGTTGCATTGCTCTTGCCATGTTGCACAATTGTTGCAGATTCTCCAGGGTAAGGCCACGCTTTTCAGTTTCTTCTTCGTCTTCCTCTTTGTTTTCTTCCTCACTTGCAGACTTTGTCATCTCAAGGAGGTCTTCATCGGTCAGTGGGTCCGAGTGGCAATCGATAAGGGCGCTGATGTCTTCTTCCGTCATGTCGACAAATCCTTCAT
>PVKE010009727.1:22624-44195 GCA_004027555.1 Craseonycteris thonglongyai | reverse complement strand
CATTGGGAAGCCAGGGTGGCTCAGTGGGCTAAGCGCTCACTTTGCAGCCCCAGGAACCAAGGATTGAATCCCTGCCCTGGCCCGTGCGGACCCATATGCTGAACTGGGGAGTGCCCCCAATTAGGTTCTCACTGGGGTGAGACCCCGGCCCAGTTCCTGCCCTGTGCAACCCCGCCCACCTGTGGAATGAAACTATGTGCAAAAACCAATGATGTGCAACTATGGAGACTGTTCTGGGCCCTCCCCCTTCTCTCTGTCTCTGTATCCCTCTCTTTCTCTCTCTGTAAAAAACAATAATAATAATAAAAAAGAATTACTCAGATTAATGAGTCTAGAAAGAGTGGTTAAAGATGTATAGTCTAACCCCCTTCTCTCATTCTTCTTCTGGAAGGAAGCTGCCCCCTGAGAATCCTTGCTCTCCTTCTGTCACCCAGGTCATACATCTTACAGAGTTGAGATGCACTGATATGTAATATATATTTTCCAAATGCTAAGAAACCAGGAGTTAAAGATGATATTTGGCTGACATCAAAGTCCAAACCAAATATTGCCACGAGAAGAAAGAACTAGGAATCAAGAAGAAATCTGAAAAATAACTATAAATTTAGAATTCTTATAGTTATTTTAGTAGTCACAAATTGAAAGCTCATTAGTGAAATTAAATGTGCTTTAAATATTTTTAGCAATGTATTTTCTTTCTATATTCTTTATTATGTCAAAATTGAAAGTAATTTTTCAAGATTTTGAGTTTTTCTCATGCAATTTTAAGGTAGCAAAAAATATAATTTTATTTTTTTTTTACAAGATGTCAAAAATTCTCAAATGGTACTTTTTATTGAGGACACATAATACCCTGGTGGAGATTTCGCCTTGACACTTTTCTGTTAGCTCATTTTTATGTGGATTTAGTTTTTTCTGATTATCAGAGGATGTTTTATTGTAATGATGCCTATCCTTTTGGTGTACTGTATAAAAAGTGTGTAAGTTGATTTTTTTCCCCTAGTTTTTCTTGCTCTGTTTGTCTGCCCCACTTTTATCTGGACCTTCCATTTCCTTCATCTAGGTTTTTTCTTCCTGGCCACTTTTGATTCAGCTCCTACCATTGTGCCTGAGTCCAGGGGCCTGTGGAAGGCGGGAGGTGCCTGGCTTGGTATGTGTATCCCTTTCCTCACCTGCTAGTCAAGAGGAAACCCCTCAGAATGAGATGTGATTTGGAAGAAGGGTTGCTAACAGACATAATTAGTTAAGATGAAGCCGTACTGGAATTGGGTGGAGCCCTACTCCAATGTGACCGATGTCCTTATAAGAATATGGCCATGAACACAGAGAGAGAACGCCACGTGATGCTGAAGGCAGAGGTGGAATTGTGTAGCTGTGATGCCAAAGACTGCCCACTGGAAGCTGGGAGGAACCAAGGAAGCATCCCCTTATGGGTTTCATGGGGGATGCAGGCCTGTTGACACCTTGATTTCAGACTTCCCATCTTCAGAGTTGTGAGGCAATACATTTGTTTGGTGTAAGCCACCCAATGTGGGGTTCTTTGTTAACGGCTGCCTGAGGCTATGGGGGCTTCTTATCTTTGTGGTCTGCAGCCTGTGTTTTGCTTTTGTAGGCACAAAAAGACATAATGTAAAGAACCTTACCAACTCTACACTGAACACAAAACCTAAAAATTTGGAAGCAGCTAATATCAGCTAATGCTTTCCTCCAGAGTTCAGGTCTTTCGTAATCTAAATAATCTGGTCACACTGATGATTTTGGAACATTCAGTGTTCAATGCCTGGGTGGCCCTGCACAGTTTGTCTCCTCGCGTTCTTCTGTAAGGATATGTTGTTTTCTGTCGTGGAAAGTTTGGCTTCTACAGAGTGGGTGAATCTTGGGTATCGCCGCTCTTAGAAGTAGTTTTTTAATCTCTGAATCACCAAACAGACAAACAAATTGAAAGAATAACCATTATGTGTGTGTGTGTGTGACTTGCAAAAATAAACAGATCCCCATTAGAGAAGGATCCTGACTGTAGTCTTCCTTACTGAAGCAGGGCTGTACGGGGGGTTCTGCCACTATCACTAGAAATAGCATCAAAGGTAGGCCTTTACTGTGCCTGGTAGTTTTTGTAAATGAAATATAAGATAATCCTGCAAAAACTATACCCGAATTTGAAGCCATTGGTGTAGTTTTCTATGGGTCATTCATTCCCTTTTAAAATTTGAACTAGATCAGGGTTGTAGTGTTTTCTCTTCTTGCCTCATTTAATTCAACAATCTCCAAGTATCTGGTATGTCCAGAGCAGTGACTTTCAAACCTGTGTGTGCGTGAGGCTCACTTTCATAGACTGACTCAGTAGGACTGGGCTGGGTTCAGAAAACCACATTTATAAGCAGACCCAGATTTTTATTGTTTTGTTGATTTTTTCTGTAACTGACACTGGGACCCGCATCTTACTATTGTCTTTCACTGCCTCTGTCTCCCTTCTTTCCCCACAATCATCTGGGGACGGGAGAAGCAAGCTTGCTCCCTTTCTCTTCATATCTGGACACCCCCCCCCCCCAAAGTAAAACTCAAGATTCTATTTGGCTAAGTCTGTCTCTTAATTTGCTAAATGGGGAACTAAGACAATGACTATGACTGTATTTCATACATTCATTAAAGAGGGAACCAGTATGATTATACCACTGGTCCAAAAGCGAACATACACATGTATCATCAGGAATGCTGAAATGAATTTGCTGAAAGATGGAAAACTGGTTCTTGTTCACAGGGCCATAATCCATTATATCTCACATGAAAATATTCACTCATTTCTATGGACAAGAATTATTTGCATTACATAAGTTTTCTGAGCCTTACTAGGTTATAAACTAGCTTAAAGACTGGTCTCGGGCCCCTGGAGAACTAGACAAGCTGGAAGAGTGTGCTGGACAGGACACCCTGGGATTTTTTTCTCTTGGTTAAATGTCTTTCAGATTTTTCCTGACACAGTCTAAGACCTACATTTCCTTATTAGGAGAACGACAGGCATGGACTAGTGCTTTCTGAGACCCTTCAATTGCTATTACTGCGATTCCTTGGCCAATATCTATGTGTGTGCATAAAACTCGTGCGACATTGTTTTGCTGGAATGTGAGGACTACTGTAGTCATTTGTATTAGTCAGAATCGGCCATAGCTATGAGTACATCCTCATATAGTCTCTGCCTCTCCCCCAGCTCCTTTTAGGCTGTGTGTGTGTGTGTGTGTGTGCACTTGCGCACTTGTAAATGGGAGCAGGGCCTAGCAGAGCTGGTCCAGGTGCATTTGCTTCCTGTGTACCAAATGCTATCTACCAAATACGCGGCTAACTTGGGAAATACGACAAGTCAGGACAGCACTGTGTAGGACTTTGCAGATGGTGAAACTTTGAGAAGCAATGAGTGAAGATTTCTGTAATTCTTGTAGATTTTCCTGCAGTACACAAGCAGCAGATCTCTTGAAAGTTGCCTTGTGATAGTGGGATGGTCACGTACTGTTGGGGTGTCTGAAGTTGAAGGAGGTGGTGGAGGCCAACATTAGGTGGTGGAGGAGAATAGGAAGATACTGAAGTGTAATTTTGTTTGTTGCATTTCTCCTCTGCTAGACCAAGCTCTAACCTAAAGCAAGGGAAGGGGGGCAGCGCCTTTTGAGCTTTGCAATTTAACGAATGGTTGTTGAATGAATAATCAAACTAGTTTTCCTTTCTCTAAACACAGAGCGTAGGTATCCTAAAAAACTCTTGACCTAATTTAGTTTTAAAAAATCTACCATATTAGCAGGTATGAAAGCATGAGTAACGATTATGTGCAGCTGATATTTTTGAGGATAAATGTTCCCCTTTGTAGATTTTATCAGGTAAAACCTCATTCAGTTTAGAAATCAGCATCAAAACTTTTTTATTTAAATTTGTTTACTCTAATTTGAATGGTCTCATTTTAACTAAAACGATATTCTTGATGGTAAGACATGAAAACAATCACATTTCTTTGTTTCAGTCTTTCTTTTCTTTCATCCTAGTCATTTCTGGAGAATGCTGGGTAGCATTCAGGAGGGTTTCTGGTAATCATACACCTACACAGATGTGCTGCAGGAAATAGAAAGTCCATACCTGATACCCTCGTAACTACGACGTGATGAGTCAGATAAGAAGTTAGGATGCCCGCTACTGAGTGGTGAAGATTTACGTCCCAAATATCTTTTCCTGCACATGTAATGTAACCTGGATTTAAGGGGCACAAATAGCAAAGGCTTAAATTTTACACACACACACATGCTTTTACCTGTCTACATAGATACACACGTGCGCAAAGGTGGATTGCAAGTAAGGCCCAGAGGGTGGGCAGGCATGGAGAGTGAGAGCTTGAGAAAAGATAGCTAACAGTCATCAGCACCTTTCACATGAGAACCCAATGGCGTGTACCCCTTCATGCGATCATCACAGTGACCCTGAGAAGGCATTTCTAATAACACCATTTTACAGATGGATAAACTGAGGCTCAGTTGTCAGGTAGCAGAGCTGAGTTTTGAAACAGGTTCTGCCTGACTCCAAAGCTAGTAGGACGAAGAGCAAGACCTCACTGTCCCCACCCGGCAGCGAGGGGCCCCCCACTAAACTCAGTGCATAGGTCCCCATGTTAAGAGCAGAGAGCTGCTAGTACCTAGAGCCCCCATCTCCTGGGGCTTCGGGGAGCAGAATGGCTCCTACTCCAGTGCCAGCACCTCCCTCCCCCACAGCCCCATGAGGAGACGGAGAGAGGAAGGCGGTGTAGCTTCCTGCTCCCCAAAGCTAGTGGAGAGGGAAGGGGGAGAGAGAATTTCTTCTAAAGATGGGGCGCCTATGAGAGCGGGAGTCCCACACTTCCATCCTCATAATGGGATCCGGTCCAAGAGTGGACACATTGCTTGGTTCCCGTGTGACCTGAATAGGGGCAAAGAGGTTTGGAGAGAGAGCGTGGAGAGTTCCAAGGACCACTGTGTCTGCAGTCAGTGTCCATGAGAAGCTGGACCTTGTGTGCACCTGCTGACATGACAGTGTGCAGGAGGTGAGAATGGGCTGTCATTCTGGGGCAATGTCAACAGTGGGAGAATGGGGTGATGAAAAGGAGGGCTCCACACACTGCAGCGGAAGTGCCCCCAACTGGGGGTCCCTAGAATAGGATGGCCAGGCCAGTGAAGAGTAGCCAGGACCTCAGGGGGCTGCCCCAGAATAAGCCTCTCCGGCCCCAGACTCCAGTCCCCCTCATCAGCCTGTGTAGACATTGAACAGTATCGTCATGGTGAACCCCAAAGAGGGCTGCAGCGCAGCCCCTCTCCTCCCGGTTGAAATGCAGGTAGAAGGAGGCAGGGGACATCAGTACAGGTGCCGCCATGGTGCTTTCAGGCAGATCCAGCCTGGGCTGGAGGAAGAAGACAGTGAACTCGGAGTCAAATCTGGGAATGGGACCGAATCTTAAATGCCAGCATTAGACTTCGCTAACAACCGAAACACACCGAAAACTTGTAAAAACTGTCCAATAAAGCTTAGGACAGTAAGGAAGCCAATGCTAGAAGAAAAAGTTGGGGCATGGGGTCATTTAGCACCACTACCAGGAGAGTTTTAGGAAAATAGAACACTCTTACAGTTACACTCCCCTCCAGACAGCCAATCATCTCTCCTTCTTCGGTCTGTGTAGCGCGATGAGGGTGGTGAGTGAGTCACAGGCATGCCTAGCACCTCGGGGCCCTTCCTAAGACTTCCCCAGTTAACTGGGACTCCCAATTTCCTTTAGCTACTTGCCCCTAGGTGTTTCTGTCTCTGTGTGCACTTCCCTACCACTAACCTGACTTCACAGGAAAGTTCCTGGCTGGCTGTCCTTGTCGCAGCTGCCTCTGTAGAACCAATGGGTCAAATGTTTTAAAATGCTCTTAGCCCAGGGAGTCTTGAATCTTTAAATGGTAGGTTTAGACATGTGCCTTTGCAAGTCACGCTACTTAAGAGCTCACCCCACTCTCCTACCCCTAACCCCTGACCCCCACACAGTCACAGAGACACCTCAATCTCCAAGGGGTCACGTCTCACTTAAGGGTATTGGACCGATGATCACTGTGGTGGTTGCATTAGTGGCTACAGTTCTCTGTCCCTCCCTGCGTCCAGGCCTTGTACCACGGATCTTGCAATTCCTCCCACTAAAGGAGCAGAATGTACTTCCCCACTCTTTGGCTTTGGGTTTAACCGTGTAACACTGACCTTGGGCAGCAGGATGAAATGGAAATGACAAGATACCATATGAGCCTAGGCCTGAAGAGGCCTTTGAAGATTGCCTTTCATGGACATGTTGAGTCATATTCAATAGTTTTTGTTTTGAATCCCTGAATTTTGGGGTGAGGTTTATAATACACTAAAAGCTAATTGATACAATTATTTTTCTATTGCAGTAAAGAAATGGGGTTGAATTTAACCCTCCTACCCCCCGAAAAATATATTATTTCTAGAATAATTTTCCCCTTTGATTGCATTTGCTAGCCTAAGAAATGATTAAACAAATTCCAGTTTGCATTACTTGCTGAAGGACATGTATTTCCTGGCACAGTCTAAGCAGACAATGCATCCTCACTGGGATCCTGTAGAACTTGGAAGGAATGTCCAGTCACTGCTGACAAAGCAATAACTCCTACGTGGGTGGTCACAGTACAGGGTGCACGCACAGTTCTTTCGAAAGGCAGCTGAATCTGCGTGGTGTGTTGCCGTCCAGTTCATTTATGAGTCACTCGTTCAGAACTCAGAGCACCTTTCCCCATAGAAACAACCGTATAATGTTTCCAGCCAACGTGCAGAAGGCCACTGAACCGTGCACTATAACCGAACGGCATCGAAGAACGCGCTACCTCCCACAGCTCGGGTCTCCTCTCTCTGTGCCCTCCCCCCAACCCCTCTCCTTGTTTCTCTTTCCAAAGGAGGAGAAGCAGCTGATTGTGTAGATTCCACTATTTGTTGGGCCTCCTTCCCTGAATGGCAGGGCCACTGCATCCAAAGGCGATGGAGACCTGTGGCCATCCCTCAGGCTGCTCATCCTCTCCCATGTGACTGTTTGGGTTCATGGACTTGGAGTCTCCTTTCTCGCCCCCTTCCCAGACATACCTGACCCGTATTTCACATTTTCAAAGGCAGCAGGAAATCCCACTTGAGTCTCCGGCCTAAGAGGGCTTCTCCATCGCAGCGTAACCACGATCCTCGAATCCGGCCTGTGCAGATGAATAGACCGCGCTCACTTGCTCTCACTGGGCTGGGGATCCTTGCTGGATACTTCAGTCAGAAAGCTGGAGGGTCGGGATAGCTTAGAAGCCCTAAGACCCAACCCCTTCCCGTAGTATCCTGGGGCACGTGGCAGATGTAACCTCCTTTCGCGTCTTGAAGGGGAGACCCCCCCGCCCCCTCATTTCACAATGACTCATCTTTTGGAAGAATCTCCAGTTCGTTCAAAGAGGACTAGTGGTCATTTTTTTGTTAGAAGAGGGACCATAAAGTTGATTGTGGAGAAACTAAGGGAGGTAGTAGAAAGTATACATGTGTTCACGTTTTTAAAAATAGCATAAAAATGTGTTGACTTACTCTTCTCAGTTCAGAACTCATTGATTTAACTGCTGCCTAATCTTAGCTTCAGCTGATACAAACTTATTCTAATACAACCTCTCAATGTTGTTTTTTGAGAAAAGCCCGAAATTCTTCAATAACATCGTTATGCTAACTAATGTCACTGTTATTCAGTTAAAACTTTATTGTCTCACATTTTTCAAAAAAATCAAACTGTTTAGTATAAACATGTGACTTTCTGTTTATAAATAGAATTTTCCTCTTAAATTCATTCTGAAAGCCATTTCTCACCATAGTCTGTGTCTCATAAGAACCTTATATGCTTTATCATCTATTTTTCATACAAATTTTATAGCCAGTAAAACATATTATTGCTAACCATATATTTAACTATTAAAATGTAATAAAACCTATAAAACGTTGAGATAGTCTAGCTTTCCTTTCATATAGTTGGTATTTAAAAATGAGTTTACATCTATACATCATGTCTTACATACAGTTCAGACCCTTTTAAGGCCATTGTGAGCCTTCACCTTGGGATAACAGGTGACTTGAGCAACTAGGGAGTAGAAATGACAGCTGTGCCCATCCAAAGCCAAACAGCCTGAGATGTAGGAATGCCCAAGTTCTGAATTGAAGGTTGCAACGACCTCAAACCCCAGTCTAAGCGTGTGTAATATGTATATTGGCTGACCTGTGGCCTAGACACACCCCCTCCCTCCTTTAGAAAGGGAGGTTAACCCGTTATAGTGATTCTTGGTTTTGGGGGCCAAAGATAATAATAGGTGGTTATCGAAAAAATTCTTATTTGAATATAAGAGAAGTCCTCTAAAAATGAACAGTTTTTGAGATTAAATAGTAACGATCTAAGGCAGGAGGAACAGGAAAAGTGTCCATCTGTCCCAGGCTGACCCTGCTCAGAGAACTTTCTTTTTCTCCAGATAATGCAGAAACTCCAGTGGCCCTACTTGGATGAGTATGATTGGTTCATCGGTCAGAGAGCTACATCTGTGGATGGAGTTATTCGTAACTAGGTGCATGTATGACTTTTAAAAATATTTTTTCCAGTCTTGCTGGGTTAGAGAGGCATCACATTATAGGGAACGAACAAAGAACGGATAGACTGACAGATACAGAAAGAGGGAGCAAGGGACAACCGATTCATTATGACACACAAATGTAAAATTCCCTAGTTAAGGGCAACGCCGCATTAAAAAAGAAGGTATTGTTTGGTTCTTTTCCATTAATTTTTCAAAGGTCTTAACCTCCTAAAAAGGAATTTCTGACTAAAAGGGGTTTTCCTCGCCGCTCAGTTTCTGCTGCTGCTGCTGAGTCCCACGGCGAAACCGTGGTCCAGTATTTGGCCCCTCAGACAGTTGCCACGGAAACGAGAGCGGCAACCACTTTCGGCTTTCTGGCTCCACTGTGGGATCCAGCACAGAACATGGGTAAGCTGTCAGAGAACCTCCCTAAGCGGCGATTTTACCTGCTAAGTAAGAGTTTCCAGAAAAATGGTGACACATACAGGAATGAAAATAGAGTAACTCACTCTGAAAAAATCCCTTTTGATTCATAGACTGTCTACAGCATGACTGAAACAGAAGAAGCCATCTCTTTCTCTAATTAGACCCTTCCCGATTCACAGACAAGTACTCGGGGGGGCAAATAAAACTTCCCTGTGTTTGTATGAGCAGCAATCGTGTTAACCAAAGGAGAACAGGATTTCTGGAGCCGAAGAAGTGAGGCAGCAAAAGGCTGGCTTAGGGGGAGGCAACGACAGCAAGATGAGAGAGGGGTGCCAACACCACTCGAATCACTTCTAAGGAAAATTAAATATCCTGTTTGAAAAAAAAAGAGAAGTCGCTCTGGAGGCCAGAGAACGCTGACCAAAGAACCAGAAGTGATTCGGAGTGTGAGGGGCTCAGTGGCAGGGGACTCGAAACTTCATTTGTATCACCTGTTCCCAGCAAGCAAGACCTTGTTTCTCCTCGAAGGAACTCCAGCTCTCCTCCGGATTCTGTTGGATAAGGTCCATTCCACACCCTTAAGCCCTAACGAGATGCTGTGGGACTGAGTGGGTCTGTGTTTTTCTTACTGGGATTAGAGGAGAGAGCTGAACACGCCATGCGGCACCATGGCTACAGACAAAAGAACTGATTGAAAGAAGCCAATATTTCAACAGTGACTGGGAAGAAGGCTCCAGATATTGGTGGGATAAGAAAAAGAAGTTGCAATTTACAAGGACTGCACCCTCTGTCTTCCATTTGGGATTGTTAAGTTCTTCTTGTTAAAAATATTCCGTTATCTGTATACTTGTTGGTCCATGTGTAAATTATTGCAACTATTTCACAAATCAGTTTGGAAATACCGTATCTAAAAAAGTTGAAGATGCAGATTCCATGCAATCCAGCAATGGATCGAATTATGTCCCCCCCAAATTCATATGTTGATGCCCTGACTCCTGACATTTAGGTTCGTGAACTTGACACCATGAACTTATACTGGCAGCACCATACAAACAACTCAGTAAGGCTTCACTACCTTTGTATATCAGTGTCCCACAGCTGCGTTCATGTCCACATGTAGTGGTGTTTTGCTGAGTGGCGTTCATTATTGTTGTGTGTTTTTGTGTGACATCACAACAATGTCAGAGCTTGAATTAGGGCAATGAACAAACATTAAATTTCTTGTTAAACTTGGCAAGAGTGGAAGTGAAATCAGGGACACGTTAGCCCAAGTTTATGGGGATAATGCCGTGAAGAAAACGTCAGTGTACAAGTGGATTCAACATTTTTTTGAGGGGAGAGAAAGCGTCACTGATGAAGAGAGGTCAGGGTGGCCAGAAACAAGCAGAACTGACTAAAACATTGCAAAAATTAATCAAATTGTGTGTCAAAATTATCGGTTGACTATGAGAAGCATAGCAACCCAAGGAAACATCGATAGAGAGACAGGAATATCTTCACTGAAAATCTTGGCATGAGAAAGATGTGCGAAAATGGTCCCAAAGGGGTTCACTGATGAGCAAAAGCAAAGGAGCATTGAAGTTTGCCAAGACCTTTGGGAGAGGCAAGACGATGTTTTGGGCTGTGTTATCACTGATGATGAAACGTGGGTGCACCAAGACAACCCTGAAACAGTGTCAAAGTACACAGGGAAATCAGCCAATTCTCCACAACCAAAAAAGTTTCATCAGTTCAAATCAAGAGTCAAAACAATGTTGCTAACCTTTTTTAATACCAGAGGAACATGTTTATTATGAATTTGTAGCAGCTGGACAAACAGTCAAGCAAGTTGACTATTTGGAAGTGCTGAAAAGGCTGCATGAAAACGTTAGATAAAAATGACTTGAGGGGGAAAGCCGGGACGGCTCAGCGGGTTGAGCGCTCGCTTTGAGGCCATGAGGACCGAGGATCGAATCCCGGCTCCGGCCCAGGCAGGACCCACGTGCTGAACTGGGGAGTTCCCACAGTTCGGTTCTCTAACTGTCTCTGTCTCTATCTCTCTCTCTATCTGTCAAAAGTAAAATAGAAATAAATATGCACTGAAGACAAAAAGATAATTTCTCTCTCTATAAATGTGAAAAGATAAAAAAAAAAAAAATGACTTGAACTTTTCACCAACAACTCACAGCTCTTGCATCATGACAATTTACCAGCTCACACAGCACTGTCTGTGAGGGAATTTTTAGCCAATAAAAAATAACTGTATTGGAACACCCTCCCTACTCACCTGATCTGGCCCCCAGTGACTTTTTTCTTTACCTGAAGATAAAGAAAATGTTGAAAAGAAGACATTTTGGTAACATTCAGGACATCAAGGGTAATACGATGACAGCTCTGATGGCCATTCCAGAAAAAAGAGTTCCAGAATTTCTTTGAAGGGTGGACTGGGCACTGGTATCAGTGCAAAGCTTCCCAAGGAGAGTACTTCGAAGGTGACCGTGGTGATATTCAGCAATGAGGTATGTAGCGCTTTTTCTAGGATGAGTTTGTTAACTTAATTGTTAGACCTAGTATGACTGCATCTGCAGATGGGGTCTTTAGTAGGTAATTAAGGTTAAGTGAGGTCATAGGGTGGGGCTCTAAGCTGGTAGGATAAGAAGAGGTAGAGAGATCTCTCTCTCCTCCTCTCTACCATGTAGATGTCTCTAGAAGGTGATCATCTACAAGCTAGGAAGAGAGCTCTCAGCTGAACCTGACTTCACTGGCACCCTGATCTCAGACATCTAGCATCTAGAACTGTGAGAAAATAAATTTCTGTTGTCTAAACCACCCAATCTATGGTATTCTGTTATGGCAGCCTGAGCTAAGACTGTGGCTATCCTAGAAAAGCTGTTACACATGCGTGAAGGAGATGTAAGGATGTTCATTACAGTGTTGTTCCCAAAAGTAAAACTATGAAAACAATCTAACTTCCTGTACAGAAATAAGCTGTTCACATAACAAAATTCTATCAAGCGTTGAATGAACAATATTAACATGTATCCATGTACATAAATTTCAAAAGTATAATGTCAAGCAAAACACTCAAGCTGCATAAGGGTATTTATACATGCTATCGTGTAAAAGTTGAAACCCCCAAAACAACAGTTATGATTTTAGGGATACATACGTGTAGAGGAAAAGCACAAACAATTGCTTGGAAATGATACTCCCCAACTAGTTCTGGGAAGAGAGAAGAAAATGGTGGGGGAGTCAAAAGAGTCACTTTGCTGTATCGGCAATATTTTATTCCTTAATAAGAAGTGGGATTTGTGCCAGTTTCAGCACATTGTTTGCATCTTTTATGTGAGGGTGATAAATGCATGGTGCCTAGTATGTTCTTTTCTGTAAGTTTCACAATATCTCATAAATAGAAGATGTTTTCTTTTATCATCTGGGTTTTCAGCAGTACAACCAAGGTCTTCAGACAGATCCTTTTTCTTTTTCCACCGTTTATTAATATATTTACTACAATAGGAAGTCCAGAGAAGTTTGGGTGCCTTGGCCAAAGTGTTCAATCTGGTTAAACAGTACCTTGAGGATGAGATACAGTGGTCTGTGTTTTTCTATAGTATACGCTGTATGTTTGTTGATTATGTTCTATGGAGACAGTGGCTCCAACTCTATCATCTAACTCCGAAATAACCCCAGTTGTGTCCAATTGTGGAAGAGCACATTTGAACCCACCAGACCTTTTCTGTCCCCTACATCGAACCTATGGTTGGTGTGTTATCTGTTTTGCTTACTTACAGGCATTAGCCCTGCTTAAAGGTTTTCCACTTTTGAAAAAAAAAAAAAAGGATACAAGGAAACAAGACCACTGATCTGGAAATTTTCCAAAACAATTAAGAAGTTGGCAGAAGTTTTAACATTGCGGTTTTAGTGATTATAATTAACTTTGGTTCAAAGATTTTAATTAGCACACTTTTATATTCTTTGTAAGATAGATCTTTTATACTGTTCAATGTAGATGTACAGCATGAGTTTCCAAATTAATCTGAATAATTGAATTTTTGAAAAGTGGATGGCATGAAGGATTCCAGGATATAATATTGAAATAACGGGTAGGAAGTAGACAGGGACATTAAAGATAAGATGTCTTGCGGCAACATCTAACATATCTAGACAAAAATAAGCATGTTCAAAACCATGCTCAACACCATGCTCTTTATCATGTTTTGCATCGTTGGGCTAAGGAATTCGGCTGCATTAATTACATAGTGTCAATGTACATCAAGGCACCTGATGCAGTTCTTTAACCTACATTTCATGAAAAATAAATAAAGAGACTTTAAGGAGAAAGACTGAACTTATTTTGAGGAATAATGACAAAATGCAATTTATGCATAACTTTATACTACATATTGACCAAAAATTCACAGTTGGGGGAAGGTGATATTCACATACAATGACTGGCAAGCACACATGCACACACACACACACACTCACACATCATACTACATGCTTAGCCAGGTATAGGTAAAAAAATGGTTTGTACTCTTGCTCAAATTATATTGCTGTCTTTTTCCAGTAAATGGATTCTGCTGATACTCTATAGTGTGCCCCAAAATTGCTTCCATCACGAGAGTCTTTACCTCAGACAACTCAGCCTCCCACTCATCTGATTGTTCCAAATTCATTTAAAATCCTGTCTTGATAAGCAGTGTTTTTAAAATGTTCTTTCAACATGCCTGGTGAAATGTGTATGTGTTCCATGCCTTCTACGATAGCCCCCTGCTGGGTTGGTGCAAAGAATGTTTTGACCCTCCTGCTTTGGGCTAGAAGAGTGCCTTTTGGATTCCATTTGTAGTGAACGTATAAGGCCACGACACCTAACCGCTGACCACTCCTCAGGACTCAGCCGGCCACAAATGTCTAATAAGTAGTAGTACGGGGTTGCTACTTGGTGTTTATAGGATTATTTTACTTCATAATTTAGTATGGTTTGATATTTGATTTATCCATAATATATTTCCAAGTAAAAGGTATTTACATATTTCTAATTTAAAAAAAGAATGTAACACAGTGTACCTATATGTTATTTCATTAGCTTAAAATTCATTTAAAGGACCTTATTCAGAACATAATGTGACTACAGGTGTTTTTTGTCATTGTTGTTGTTTATATAGCTAATTCTTTTATGTTGCTTTCCCCCAAACTTAGTCCATAGAACTACGCTATTAACTCTTCTGTTAAGTATGAAGAAAAAAAAGTGTTCTGTTCTCAAAAATATTGCTACATTTGGGGCTAGAACAAATTAAATAAGTTTCATTTTCAAAGACCTCTGGGCCCATATGAGACTATGTATTATACAACAGGCGGTGCTATGTGTACAGTGTAACCAACACCCTTCCTTCCTTTTTGGTGTTATATTGCAGAATGATTATTAATATTACTTGGGCACTATACTTGTAACTATTTAGGCAAATTATATAAACTTGGACTTACATTTCTAATTCATTTTTATATTCTCTTACAGTTTTTTATTTATTTATTTATTTATTTATTTATTTATTTTTATTTTTGACAGAGAGAGAGAGAGAGATACAGAGACAGAGAGAGAACTGAACTGGGGGAGCTCCCAGTTCAGCATATGGTTCCGCACAGGCCGGGGCTGGGATTCGATCCCCGGTCCCCGGTGCTGCAAAGTGAGCGCTTAACCCACTGAGCCATCCCGGCTTCCCCCAGTTTTTAAATACAGTTGCATTTTTTATTTTTTGAAATTATAAAATTTAAGTTCATAAAAATTCAAGACACCTAAGGTATGGTGAATAAAGAGCAAACAACTTCACCCTCTTTCAAATCACTCCCCCTCCCCCAGAAGTACCCATTGTCAACCGTTTAGTAAGTCTCTTTTTTAGTAATTTTTATCTAAAACAATTGAATTCTTACTGTATATAGTCAGAGGAAAATATCAAACATCTTTAAAATTGGATTGGAGAAAAGAATATTTTTTTAACAATCTCCAAATATTTCCCCTGATTACTTCATGGCTTAGATTTTGAATAGTGTCAGATTGGTTTTGAGTGAAAATTTTGACTTTTCATTGACCTAAGTAATTACTTACCAAGGAAGTGGGTTAAAGACTAATACGATTTCTATAAAATTTTCCCAAATTATGCTTGATAAATTACATGTTTAACTTTGATATTTCTTTAAATCCTTCAATTAATTTATGTGAAACTATCAAAATAAGTTCAAGTCAAGCTTGGCCTTCACTCTTCAAACTGAGACAAGACCTCAGCGCCCTCTGGTGGCACCACCCCCTCCTGCTCCGACGTGTTCCACCAAGTGCAGTCGGTGAGGTGCAAGGGTAGAAGCTCTTAACTATTCTGAGTTTTTACCCATTGGGAAGCAGCCTATGAAGAATAAGGATACAAGATTTAGAATCCAGGTTTTATTTAGTATCTATGAGAAATTTTAAATTTAAGTTCTCTGAACTTCATTTTCTCATATGTAGTCGGATGGAGCTAATACTACCAGCCTCCAAGTTGTAGTATCTTAACTGCAATACAGGTAAAAATTTCTTGCACCTGTCCTAGGATACTGGTATTAAATAAATGCTGACTTATAGGTTGAAATTTATAGGGAAAGCTAGGCTATATAAGTGCCGTTTGGATTTTCTGATAGGAAGACAATTATCAAATTAAGTAGATGCCATAAGTTTCATTTAAATAAGTTTTATTTAATACTTTCAGTATCTGAATCACTGAAGAAAAAGCAAATGTTCATCTGTTTTTAAAGAGTTGCACAAAAGGAAAACAAAAGAGAAAATAATGGCTTGTTTGCCAAATTCATTTGTCGGTGGGACCAATTTCATTAAACTTAAAATAAAAATTCTAATTCTTTGGACCCTGGGCTCTAAAAATAGCAGTTGAAATTAATACTGTTCTTGGATTAATGGTTTAAGGAAGTCATTACATTTTCATGGTTTCTTGATGTTGTAAATTTAACAACATATTGGTAGAAACATGTAACTTCTCACATGGATTAGACATCAAGTGACTAATTTGTGCATATAAACTGAAAATTGAAAATGAACATTCAGGTATTATGGAACTGTGCAACAGATACAAATTTGTTAACTGCCAGAGGAACAAAAAAAAACAGTATTAATAAAGACTGGTCTTTTGCATCATTCTCAAAAATTCTTCCTCATTTATTTCTCCATCTCCATCACAATCAGCTTCATCAAGCATTTCCTGTAAAACAAAATGCAAATATGCAAAAAATCTATTTAAAATGAATAACGATATAGATGAATATTTAAATATACTCAAAAGTTTATTTTAAATTTATTTATGAGTACAACAAAATACTAAATGTAAATTATATATTGTATATATTATATATTATAGTTCTAAAAATAAGTAAAATTTACCTGAAGTTCAATATCTGTCAGATTTTCCCCTAGTTCCTTAGCAACTCTCTTGATACTGTTTAATGTTATGCTTCCAGTATCATCATCATCAAATAATTTGAAAGCCTTCAGTATTTCTTCCTTTTCATCTTTTTCACTCTTTAAAAACAGAAACGAATGGATGTCAGTCATTCACTTACTTATTCTATCACGCTGTACTCACAGGCCTTTGAGGTGAACCGCAACCATGTACCAGGGAGTGAGGTCTGCCTTTACTTACTGCTCTTTTAAGTGATGCCAGTGCACTCCCATCTGCCCGCAAGGTCCTTGAACCCTGAGATTATTGAAGTGGAACAGGCAGGGCTTGGTGAAGGGGGCATATTTCTTATTAACCCAGTAACTGCGATCCACCACCAAAAATGGAAGCTCCAAGAGAACGGGAGGGTGTCTCAGTGCCCGGCAAAAAAGGCACGCAGTAGAAGTTTGTGGAACTCTAGGCTTCAAAATGCTGGCCCCATTCTCCCTCTCCAGCCATCTAGCCCATTTTTTCCTAACAAAAACCTCTTCTCCACACTGGAAATGTCTTTAATCTTGCCATTCCTATCTGTCCAAACCCCACCCATCTTTAAAGACCTAGTTTCAATTCTTTATCTGTGAAACCCATGACCATTCCAGCCAAAATATATAGAAGGCTATCGTTCATCTTTCTTTGAAAAATAGGTTCATTACTGTACCATTTTCACACTCATTATGGTCAAAAAGTCCTCAAAACTAATGGTGCCAGTTCCTTCTTTGTCGATTGCAGCTATCATTTTTTTAATTTCTTCTTGCTTTGGTTCAAATCCTAAGGCCTGCATTGCAATCTGAAATAGGAAACAAATACATTACAATATGCCACAATCTCATTCCTAGCTTTTAAATTACCTATTAATTACTCAATTCTTCCCCCCCCCCCCCCCATGGACTAGGGATGAATGTAGAAAGTCAGGTCAGCAGGCCTTCCAATCTGTGTCACAGGATATGTCACTGTCACACCCTGGGTTTTGGCCAATTGGTTATGAAATAGGAATACAATGTTTAACAAGATACTGTTTTGTCAGTGTGAGGCAGGTGTCTGCACTTTATAAAATCCCTTCCAGCTTTCAGAAGGCGACTGTTAAAGATTTAAAGATGGACACAAATAAGGATATGGTTTTCTAAATATTTTAGAATTAAAAATAATTTCAGAACCTTCAATTCTTTCACATCTATTGTCCCAGACCCATCAATATCGAATAAATCAAAGGCTTCTTTAATCTCTTGCTTTTGGGTTTCATTCAATTCCATTTTTGCCACTTTTCTCTTCCATTGGTCTGAACTTGCGTGGTAGTTGGAAGCCTGTAATACATGCACATGTGGGTGAAAGATAAACTATGTAACCGGAATAGTGACCAGAGCCAGAATAATTGATGATGAACTAATTGAGCATGCATATTCAAATATCCTCTTCCCTACTCTGTAATGAATCTGAGCAACTCGCCCCTTCCCCTTTGCTAACATCTGTGCTTGCAGTCAATGACTGATATCTTGATGGGAAGCCTGGTTCTTTTTTCTTTTTTTTACCAGTTAAGATTTCCTTTCAAACGACTGCCTTTTGAGAGGGAGAGGAGGCAACAGCAAGCACACTAAACAGGAGCTGTTATACCAGAAGGCAACCTGAAAAGCGGTGTTAAACACACCTTTGCTTTCATTATCCCTACATGTCTCATCATCCACTTTGTTTTGTGGGATATGCTCAACTGTAACATCACATCCTCTCCCGCCTTCTAGGACAGCATACTTTTCCTATATCGCAGCAGCTGGGAAATGACAACAACTACAATTTCCAGGGGGGGAATAAAAACCCGATTTCAGGGCTCTGGATGGGCACCCACGTTGGGCCCATTATGGGTCTCCTGGGAAGGTGGTGGAGGTCCTCTTCCTGCCATGCGCTCCGGGGCGCCCCCTGCTGCCTCATGTGGGCATCGCGTCCCCAGCTTCGGGGCGAAGAGCCGAGGTGGCCGCGCCAGCCCCGTGTCACCTGTGCTGGAGCTGCCTGTCCTGATGACAACGGAGGACCATGGACCGGCGGCAGCCCCGGTCCTCGCCCGCTCGGCGCCCCGCCCCGCCGCGAAGCCGTTGCTAAGGCCCCTCTCGCGGACCTCATAAGTCCCGCCCACCCGCTGCCGATGGACAGCTATATCAGCGAATGGCCAGAAGGGGCGGTCCTGAGGCCCGCCCCCCACGTATAGAGTCTCAGCCAATAGCGCGACGCGGTGCCTTTCCCGTCCACCCGTTCACCGGAACTCGCCGTCTGGTTGCCTAGCGACCGCTCGACGCCCCCCCCTTCGCACAGGCGCAGACCGCGGGCAAGAAGGGGGCGTCTTGGCGGGTGTTCAGCGTCCATGTGTCCGCGGGAAGCCGGGCCCTGGATCCTCAAGCGAGGTTAGTGGCGAGGTGGCTCCGGCGACTACGTCTTTGGAGGAGACTTAGGGGTGAGCGTGGGCCACGCGAGGGCCGGGGCTTGCGTGGGGATTGTCACCACGACCCCTGGGGGCACGCGGCGCGGCTGGAAGCCAGCGGGTTGGGGGCCAGGGTGGGGCTTCTTGGGGGGCCCTTGAAGCCCCGCTGCACAGGGCAGAGTTGTGTTTTTTTGGCCTGTGTTGCAGTTTGCATTTGCTGATAGGACTTGGGCCCCAGCCCTAGTCGCTGTCGGACACCCCCTCCCCACCCCCAGCCATTCCACTGGCCGAGCCCCAGGGTTTGGCCTGCCGTCCAACCACGTCCGTCTTCGGGCCCCCACAGCCCGGTCACCCAGTTGACTCAGGAACGGCCAAGGTGTAGACGCCCCTGGAACTGCTGTCAACCGAAGCAAACGCGTGTCCAGAGGGCCGAACTTGCGGCTTCTGCCCAGCCCTGAATCTGGTCCAGGGATCGCTAAAGGGTGAGGGGGTGGAGGGTGCAGGGAGGGGTACTGAGGTGGGCTTCCTGGGAGCAAGAGGTGACGGTCTCTTAAAACTTAAAAAAAAAAAAAATTTTTTTTTACCCCTAATTTTCCAAGGTTTATGGCTCACTCTCTTTTTTTTTTGGTAGCAGTACAAACCTCTTTATTTATTTAATTTTTTTACAGCCACAAATTTTGCATTTAATTAACCAAATCAGTTTTACAAATTTTAATTCCTTAGTATTTGTTAAAAGCACTAGATGCATAAAGCCTTATATGAAAATAACAAGGTTACTGATATCATTAAGATAGGAAAAAAGTATTTCTCTTAAAAAGATTGTATATCCTCTACTTTTATGCCACTATTAATGATCCATTTAAAAGTCAGCTTAGCTCTAGATAATATAGACATCAGAGGATCCTTCTCATACAAACCTCTTTAGAAAGTCATTCAACCACCTGAATGGAGCTTTAATCATTTTCATGAGGCAATACATATAAATGTAAAAATGCACAAAAATGTTCATTTCAGGGTTATATATAATAGCAAAACACAGGAGTTACGTAAGCTGTGTTCTGGGTACTCAGTAGAACAGTATATGGGCATTCATAGAAAAGTTAAATGACTAAAAAAGTGCAAAGTCTACAATAATTGGTTGCCATTTTTTTAAGTTAATCTACACTCTAGAGCAGTGATCCCCAGCCTTTTTGTCACCATGGACCAGTTTTGCAGAAGACAGTTTTTCAAATGCAAGGGGACCGTGCACACGTGCAATTCACAAGAGGGTTCGCGCTCCTCCAAGACTTTAACGCCACCACGGAGGACAGGCGGGGAGCTCAGGCGGTCATGTGAGCAGTGGGGAGTGGCTGTAAATACAGATGAAGCTTCGCCTGCTCACCCACCGCTCACCCACTGCTCACCTCCTGCTGTTCAGCCCTTCCTAACAGGCCATTGGTATCGATCCCTGTCCTGGAGGTTGGGGACCCCTGCTCTAGGAGTCCCTTATTAATATTAATGTCAGAAGCACACCTTCCTGATGGATACCCACTACAGAGCTGGCTACTTAGTAAGTATGGTTGTAACTTGAAACTTACTGAACACTTTCTACATGCCGTGCACTATTGCCAGCTATCTGGTGAGTTTGGAAGGCACTAAGTATAGAGTCTGAAGATGAATAATAGCAAGGAACCCCCCCCCCCCCCAGGAGTGAGGGAGGTTGGCACATAAATGCAGTGTTTTTAGTTCAGGGTGCTCAGAGCTTCAGCAGGTGTGTGTGCAAAGAGCTTTGGGAGCACAGCAAGAAGACAGTCCACCCCCAGGGGCCACGGGGAAGGCTGTTTCACAAATGTGGGATTTGCATTGGGTCATGAAAGATGGACAGTGTTTGCCCAGGTGAAGGAAGGGTAGGGGTATCAGAATCAGAGTATAGCACGTGCAGAAGTGAGAACAAATGTATGTTTTAGTGTGTCAAGATCATGGGGTTTATAAGGAAAGGTGGAAAATGCATCTTATAAATTAGACTGAGGTCCGATTATGAGATACCAAAGTAGAGCTAGCGAGTAAAGCCTTTATTTGCTAAGATAAATAGATGTTTCTAGGCAGTGGAGTGATCTTTTTAGGTTTGTGCTTTTCAGAGATAATTCTGACAACCGTGTGGAGGAGGAACCCTTTTGGAAGCAGTTCTAGGACCCCAACTAAGGCAGTGCCAAATAGGAAATGTGTTGACCCCAGCAGTGATTGAACCTTGCTTTTACGGTGGGGGATTGCCAATAGTGACATCTGTTAATCTTGTGTCAGTTTTGTACTTCAATTTAAGGTGAGGTCATACTGGGTTAGGGTTGCCCCTAAATCCAATGACTGATGTCTTTGTTAAGAATGCTGTGTGGGGAAGCCGGGATGGCTCAGTGTGTTAAGCGCTCACTTTGCAGCGCCGGGGACCCGGGATCAAGTCCCAGCCCCTGCCCATGTGGACCCATATGCTCCCAGTTCAGTTCTCTCTCTGTCTCTGTGTGTGTGTATATATATATATCTGTCAAAAACAAAAACAACAACAACAACAACACACACACACACACACACACACACACACACACACACACACACACACACACACACACACACACACACACACACACACACACACACACACACACACACACACACACACACACACACACACACACACA
>PVKE010009727.1:0-22524 GCA_004027555.1 Craseonycteris thonglongyai | reverse complement strand
CTGTTTGTAGTAATTTGGTATAGCATCCCTAGGGTACTGATACAGCAAGGATGTAGAGAGATGGAAGCCCTCATACATTGCGGGTGGAAAAGTAATGTGGGTCAGCCACTATAGAAACCAGTTTGCATGTCCTCAGATCATTAAACTTAGAGTTAACATAAAACCACTCCCGTGTACCCAAGAGAATTGAAAGCAGGAACTCAAGTGCTTGCACACAAATGTTCACAGTAGTCAAGAGGTAGAAACACCCCCCATGGCCACCATTGGATGGATGGATGGATGGATGGATGGATGGATGGATGGATGGATGGTAAGTAAATAAAATCATACACACCTCAAATGGACTGTAACTCAGCCTCACAAAGGAATGAGCTGCTGACAGCTAATGCAGTGTGGGTGAACCTCACAAACATTATGCAAAGTGAAACAAGCCAGACAGAAAAGACATACTGTATGACTCCATTTATATGAAATATTCAGAACAAGTAGATCCATAGAGATAGAAAGCAGATGAGCAGTTGCCAGGGGCTGGGGTAAGGAGAACAGGGAGCTGCTGCTTTAATGGCTACAGCGTTTTCTTTGGGGGCAATAGAAATGTTTTGGAACTAGGTAATGATAGTGGTTGTACAGCATTGTGAATGTACTAAGTGCTGCTGAATTATATGTACACCTTAAAATGTTTATGTTATGTAAACTATACCTTCATTGAAAAGACTAAAATATAAGCTTTTAGAAACAATATAGAAGAGTATGTTTTGTAGTCAGGACTAGGCAAAACTTTAAAATGTGGAAACCAGAAAGCGATAACCATAACTAAAAAAATTAAAAAATAAAAAGTAGACTAGGGAAAGAGATTGCCAGATGCTTTAAGGACCACTGTAGGTTTGGGGACATGAACTTAAAATAATACCAATTAGCATGATTGTGTGTGTTTCTGTTTGTTTGCAGCTACCCTGGGGTAGGCATGGAGTCGAGAGAGAGCTGGATTTTGACAATCTTAGTGGCTTTGCAAGGTAAGGTGAACGAAAAGAGGGTCAAGGGAATTGAGAGTGTGTGTGCAAAGGAGTGAGTGCAGTAACTAGCAGGTGGGATGCTGTCTAGGGATATATGCCTGAGTGTATGAAGAGTGAATTTTATTTCACAGAATTGAAAGTTTCGCAAAAGAGAATTTGAAACCGAGTTCCAACAACCTGTTACATATTTTCCTAGATGGTCCAACTTTTCTCCTTGGCCCTTGTGAGTCTGTGGGAAGCTGCTTTTGTGGGATAGTTGTGTGCTGGCCTCCTGCTGATTGTAGGTGGGTCTTGAGCTGAGGTGCTCTTGAGCTTCTAGGAGGAATGTGGGTGTTATGGAGACAAATTTACCAGTGTTACGGGCAGTATTGGAGGAGAAGCAAAACTCTAAGAGTTGTTTGCCCTTTGATATTTTGGATTTAAAGGATTGTGATTTGAAAATATTGCTTGAAGAATTATAATGCCTTAGAGATGGAAGGGAAGTTTATATTATCTACAGTTTTAGCTCCAGTCAGTTTTAACGAGAGCTCATACTTCACAAGACAGGTCATTTCACTATAGACAGCTTTTCAGTTAGGGGGCATTTTGTTAAAAAGTTCTTTTTATTGGGCTAAAGTCTCTCTTGTAACATCTTCCTATTAGTTTTAGATGTAAATTCTGAAATATTTTGTGGAAAAAGTCCAGTTTCTGTTGAACTTGCCTTTAAATAGTGCTTTGTGCCTTTTTTGATATTCTAATCGATACTGTCTCACCTCCATCCCCCTGTGACATAGCTCACCTAGATAACTATAGAGATTCTTAACTGGCCTCTCTCTGCCTCCAGTCTGTTACTCCTCCAATTACTTACCTACACTGTTAGCAAGGTGGTAATATGTATGTCCACAACATAGACAATATTAGTAGTAGTATTACTATTAGTGGCTTTAGAGCAAGTCCTCATAAATCACTATGTGCCAGGCACATCTCTTAGCATTATGCTCGTTCTTCCTTATAATAACCCTACGCAGTGTATTTTGTTATCCTCATTTCTCAGAGGTGGATGCAGGGCAGAGTAGTTAAATAACTTGCTGAAGGCTATATAGCTAGTAAGCAGTAGAGCCAGGTTCAGACCTGGACTTTTGAATTCAGGGTGCTTGCTCTCAGAAACTGCATCACCCTCTTTCTCAATCTTCCTGACTTAAAACACTTCAGTGGCCCCCATTGTCAGATCAGATTGGGCATGGCATATAATGCCCTGTGTGATCCAGCTCCCTTTCCTTCTAGAGTTTCGTCTCCCACTGTTCCCCACTTTCTTTATATCCCCATAAAACTAAACGACAGTAGACGCTCTGTTAACTGGAACTCAAGATTGCATATTGGCAGTTGCTTGAATTGCAGTTAACGGAGGGTTATTTGCATTACCTGGCATCTACCAATCCCCATGGTACTGGTTATCTGAGGGCCTACTGCACTTGTTTTACCCCCAATACCCTCACCTCCCTTAACTTGCTGACTCTTTCAAATTATTCTTCAAGATTCATTTCAGGCATTGCCTTCTGGAAACAGTGCCTGTTGCCTGCGTGACCCACTTCCCCTGTGGGATGAGGTGTTCCTCCTCCAACACCCACACCTTCATCACTAATATCACCATAATACATATCACGGCACTGACCACATTGAATGGAAACTGAACATAGCAGAACCCCATGCAAGACACGGGCTAGGTCTTATCTTTTGTTTTGTAAGTATTGATAACCATGAGTTATACTCAATAAAGTTCCAAGTTTTTATTTTATTTGCAGACGATGATTTATCGTGATGGCTTGCAGGGTCATAAACAAAAGAAGGCACACAGGACTTCAACAACTTTCAGCATTTGCAGAAACAGGAAGAACTTTCCTAGGCCCAGTAAAATCATCCAAATTTATTCTAGATGAAGAGTGTCATGGGAGTGTGTTAGTCAGTTCGACAGTAAGGCTTCTTGAAAGTTTGGATTTATCCAGTGCAGCTGGACAGCTTCTTGGTGAAGCTGTTCAGGCACAAAACAGTGCGTACAGAACTGGAACCACCACACTCTTGTTTCTCGTTGGTGCATGGAGCAGAGCTGCTGAACAGTGCATGCACCTGGGCATCCCCATCTCAGCCATCGTGTCTGTAATGTCAGAGGGCTTGACCTCTTGCATTGAAGAGGTCGCTTCCCTTCAGGTGCCTGTTGGCAATGTATTTGACCATGTCGACAACCCCAGGACACTTTCTGGGCTTGAACCACTCAGTGTCGGTTTGTGTCCTTCTCTACTGGTCCCTTCGGATGCTGGTTTGATTGAGAAAGAGCATGATCGTAAAGAGGTTGCCTCCCAGTCTCTGACCATCTACAGTTCTGGGAGGCCTGTTCAGTCAGCTGCACTTTTTAGAACTCAGTCTAAGGTGGAAGCGGATCCAGACATGTCACAGACCTCTCAGGCCCTGAGAGGCAGCCTGCTCACAGACACCCGAGGCAGAACCTCAGCGCTCATCCACAGCAGACATTTTAATAGGATGGAGGATAATCAGTGGACTAGCAAACCAGGTGGATCACTAGGACAGCGAGGAGCGGCTGCACCCAGGACTTACGCATGTGGCGATCTGGTTGAGCTGGAGGCCGGCCTGAGCCATGGGGACAGCAGCAGCATGGAGCTGGTGGGCGCGGCGGTGCGGCTGCAGTTCCAGAGAGTGACGGCGAGAGCAGGCGGCCACGCAGGGCGCTTCATGTTTGACGTCTCCAGAGTCCTCGCCTGCTGCTTGCCAGGCTTACCCGAAACTTCTTCTGGTGTCTTCCCGGGATATGTCACTGTCATCCCCATGTCCAGCATGGCTCTGGTCGAGGCACTTCAGAAGCAGCCTGTCCGGGTGGCTCTCATCGATGGGGACCTCACAGTGAGTTACTGCCACCCGGGGTTCAATCAGTCTGTGAATGTTAAAACAGTGTCAGGAAGCGCGAAGGTCCAGACAGACAGCTCCGAAGAACAGTGGGCAAATCATGTGTTGCAGGTGTTAGTGAAGTTCAACGTGAACCTGGTCCTGACACGGGGACATGTATCTGAACACTTAGTTGACAAGTGCTCACAGAGTAAGCGCTTGGTGATTGGCTCTGTGAATGGTAGCGCAATGCAGGCCTTTGCGGAGGCCTCGGGGGCAGAGCAGGTGGCTTATGTCACACAAGTTAATGAAAGCTGTGTGGGCAGTGGGGTCCGCGTGGCCTTCTGGAGAAGCGTCCCCTTAAATGCAGATAGGATCGACAGAATGGCGATCATGTTAACAGCTGAAGGAATTAACCTGGATACAGTAGTACTCACTGGCCTGGTCACTGCGCAGATGCAGACCAAAGAAGACAGGTTCTGGACTTGTGCCTATCGCCTGCATCATGCGCTAAGAGAGCGAAAGGTCTTCCTCGGAGCAGGTGCAGTTGAATTTTTGTGTCTTAGCCATCTTCAGTATCTGCTGGGGCAACCTGTGAGTACAGGGAACCAGGTCCTCTCAGGAGGACTTCCCAGTACTTCCTCATGGCTGGCCTCATCCCTGGCACTGTACAGGCCCACAGTGCTGGAGTGCTTGGCAGACGGATGGCACAGATACCTCTCAGCTCTCACACGTAACACTGCCAGTTACGCATCGGAGTTTGAGGCCAGCGCAGTCATTCAGCACCATCTGCAAAGTGCCGCAGCCTCTGGCTCACCTTCATCTTACATTTTGCGTGAATATAATAAATGGAGTAGTGGAATTTTTAATGCCGGCATTTCAAGTAAACTGGAACTGATTCCAAGAGTTTATGATGTTGTCACACCAAAGATCGAGGCGTGGCGTCGAGCCCTGGACTTAGTGTTGTTAGTACTTCAGACAGACAGTGAGATTATTACTGGGCTTGGGCACACACGCATGAAATCCCAGGAAGCAGAGGGCTTTGTATGTTTGTAGTGTTACTGACGGAGTCTTTGGGAAATTATCTTTTGTAGTATGTCATGCGAATCATAAGTTTTCTGGTAGTCAGGTCATAGTGCCTGAAGTGCTAGCTGTTACCAGTAAGGAAATAATTGATGTCGGCCAGTAACTGTGCAAGCTCTGAGATTTCACCATACGTACAAGCTAACAGGTCAGCCTGTTAACTGTTTTATGGGATGCTGTGGAATACACGAGCCACTTTAGTCAGACCAGGGACTTTCGTTATTCACAGCAAAAGCAGTGACCAGAACTTCGTGTTGGTTTGTGTCCATTTGCCATTCTTGTCAGTCATCCGAGATCACACAAGGGCCAGTGCTGCGAGCTGCACACACTGGGCTTGGGGTACTCAAGGTTTCTGTTTTTTTTAGGAAAAGCAGAAACAATCTTGTTCTTTGTCCAAGGGGCATTGTTACTTCATGCCTCACAGTTGCTCAGTGCAAACACACGCCTGAAACATGGATGGGCAAAGGAGTTCAGGTTCTGGCATTCATGGTGTGCCCCAACACGAGCAGTGTAAAGGGCAGCCTCTTCAATGATGCAGTTCTTGGCCTGACGCTTTTCATGGCCAAACTTGAATTTTCATGTGAGTATGCCACTCACTCTACTGGCCTCTCTGATCAGTCGGACAAGCAGGTTTAGTTACTACCAGTGGTCTCATAAAATTAATTAAGGCTACTAACAGAGCAGCAAGATGAAGCCAGTTTACAATACTGACCTCAGGCATGTTCCCTAGGGTCTTGAATTTAGTCCCTGCGAATTCCAAGGACCAGTAAATCTTTTTATTAGCCAGAATGTAGTCTAAGACCAATTATCCATTATGACACACGCAGGGAGTTTTGACTGATTTGCTGGTCTTTGGTGCCATTGCCAAAAACTACAGGAGGCAATAGATGGGCCACAACGTAATATATTTTATGACATACCTGCAAGCATTTTGGAATACTTTTCAGTGAGCCATTCTAAAAATCCTGGTTGCATTATTGTTAAATGAGTTCCCACCTGTGACCACTTAGCAATATGTTTTTATGGAGCTTTTTAGACAACTTAGGCATTTATTTAGACTGAGGAATTTAGTAACCATTCTAGACTGACTCCTGGGATGACAGAATCCCCTCGTGTGGGCTGTCCATCTGCGTGTGCTCCGTGGCCAACCTCCAGGCCCCCAGCCATGTTCCATAAGCTCACTCTGCACCTGACCTTGTCACTGACCAGTTTTATTGCGTCTGGCACCTTCATTCTTCCTAAATACTTTTCTCCACATAGCCAGGCCCTGCTCCCTGTATCTTTTTTCACTGTGGATTGCCTTTTGTTCTTCCCCTATTCGCACTTCCATCCTGGGATGTTTAAACACATGCATCTTTTATTTCTTTCCATTACTCTTCAAGAACATTTTTTTTTTTAGAGGAAACTCTTGGTTTCTTTCTCCTCACACCCACACCAAGGTAATCATCATTAATATTTGGGCTCTGGTTTGCCAAAGTCCCTTCTGTGTGTGCAATGACACAGATAAGGCTTTATACAATCCATAAGTGGGATCATACTAAACACACTGCAGTATAATCTATTTCTGTCAAGTAATAATAAGTTTCTCCAATGTCATTACTAGAATTCAGTAAAATAATGGCATCATGTTATTCTAGCACAATAACCTATTATTTAACCCATTTCCTATCATACATTTAATTCAGTTCCAGCTTGGGTTCTATTATAAATAAGGCTATAAAAATGTATCTGTAACTGAATCTTCTTATTCATGATTATATCCTCTGGATAAATTCTCAGAGATAGGTATTGGGTCAACAGGTAGGTAGACATTGTTGCTTTTGTTGTATATTCTTTGCCAAACTTCTTCCAAAAGGCTCTGCAAATGAAAATGTCATTTCCATAGCCATCACAACACTGTATATTATTATTAAAATATTGTTTGACCAATTTGGGTGGGAATGCAATGCCATCTTCATAAAACTTTCTTTGATTATTAGTGAGGAAGAACGGACAGTCATGTTTCCTTATATTTTTAAATATTTGTTATATGTCTCTATATTTTTTATTTCCTTCCTTTAATGATATGTTTAGAAAGGTCCTTCCACCCCCCACCCCCCCCAGCTTCCATTGCAATCACCTATGCAGCCTTCTAGTAATTTTAGGGTATTATTCATCTTTCACACTTAAATGTGTAGTCCATCTGGAATTTATTTTAGTAGGTGACGCAAGACTCTAAATGAACTTTTTTTTCACATGGTTATCCAGTTCTCCCAACGTTATACTAGGGTTTTCGTTGCCCACTCAGATATTTCTTAGCAGCGAGGAGGAAATACCAACAGAAAAAGAGATACCATGTTCTCAATTGCTAAGAAACATTTTCATGCCTTTCTGTGGATCATTTTCTGCTGCTGAAGCACCGTATTTTACTGAAGAAAAAATAGGAACTTGTCACATTCCCAGTAAGGAGAAGGAAGGCAGCTTCCCTTCCTGTACTGTCCGGGGGGCTACTGTCCCAAAGAAGCGTTTTAAAATGCATTTGCTTCCTATGGATCATCATCAGAGCTTTGCTCTCAAAAACCTATGTAAAAGCGTCCTTCTTTCTTTTGACCTGTAGGTGGCACACGTCCACTCTGATCCTCTTAAAATTTTGACCTGCTGGTTTCAAGCCTGAAAAGGAGAGGTGAGGTGATTTTAGTGTGGGATAGTGAGAGTACAAGGACAAGGACGGGAAAAGTGCCAGGCAGTTCCTTTCTTATTATTATGCTGCCAGGTGGCTGGCAGAGACCTGGGTTGTAGTCCCGGCTCTGCTGTTTACCTGCTGAGAAGGTGTCCCAGTGCACTCGGCCTCTGTCATCTCACCTTTAAGTCACAAAGCTGGAGAAAGTCGTCCCTACTACTTTCCAGCTCGAAATTGTATGATTCTTGTTACCAATTCAATACTTGACAGATTTTGAGTGGTAGTAAAACTCATTTGAAAGGGGGCAAATGTTAAAAAAAAAAAAAAAAAGCTTCTTAAAAGATTATAATGGTAAGGCCAAACTTTAAAATTATTTACAAAAATCTTTATGGCTACATTAAACCAACACCAAAGATTGAAACCCAGAGGAATGTAAATAATTTTAATTCTTGTTCATTTGTAAAGTTCCAATTTTTTGAAATGACTGTAATTCTAACTAGTAGTCATAATTATTCTATCTTGTATTGGATCTCTGTATACATCAAGACCAATTGTTCAAGTCTCTTCAAGGTGACTCTAATAGTTTGAACCATCTCCAAGAGATTTTTCTTTTCCTTCTAGAGTTGTTTTAAGTCAGATTTTTCTAATACGCTAATTTGTTGGAATAAATTGGATATCCTTAAAACTGTATTAGTAGGTGACATTCTAAAAAATACCTCACCGGCACTGCTCAAAACTGCCAAGGTTATAAAAAAACCAGAATGGTTTGAGAAACAGTCACAGGCAATAAGAGTGTGAGGAGACATGGCGACTAAGAGTGATGTGGAGTCAGTCCTGTGGAGGGTCCTGGGATAGAACAAGGACGTTAGGTATTATAAAAGCCAAGAAGATCAGAATAAAGTGTGGACTCTACTTAATTCTGTATCAGTATTGGCTTATGAGTTGTAATGTACCATACTAACATAAGATGTTAATAATAAGGGAAACTCAGTGTGGGTGGGGTCCATGGGAACTCCGTGAGCTGTTTTCTCAAATTTTCTGTCCATCTAAACAATCCTACAATTAAAATTTTATTGAAAAGAATATATGAGTGTATTCAGACAACTGTAACACCATCTCATGTACCGAAGTAACTTACTAAACAGCCACAGGTACTTTACTGTTAGTGTCCAGTGGGTACGCTACAAAATTCCCAGGTGGCATCTGTAATGGCGCCATCAGTAGGTGAGAACGCTTGCGTAGGGTGGACAGCCTTCAGTAAAGAGGACAGCATGACGAGCGGAGGTCGCACAGAGCACTCACTACACACACAGCTGCTCCGCCCCAGGTGCAAGCCACAGGGACACATCCCAAGGGTACAGGGCCAGCTACTTCTGACAAAATATTCTTGCTCATTAGATGCACGGTTGTCACGATCATACTACAGTATGTCATGAAGTCTACTTCAGGCTACTTTGAGGTTTCCTTTTTTCCTTTTCCATTTTGTTTGCCATTTTCCTTGGCAATTGCATTTAAAAAACTTTCTGATGTGTTTATCTGGTGGTATGAAGAAGATTCTTTGTGCACTGTCTGCTATGAATGAAAGGCAAAGGGAGAATTTCACAGTCTGTTGACAATATCGAGACTGGTTTGATGTCTAAAAAAAGTTGTCCCGTTTCCTGTGTTAACCTCAGAGCCGGAGGTGGAGAGGCTGCTGCCCAAGAGGTTTCCATTCTGGACTAAGGTCAGAAGGAAGGAGGCAGATGCAATGTATTTCCCACTTGACACTGATTAAATATACATGTAAATACTGTCCTTTTGAGTGTATTAAAAACGCTATAAATTAGTGCTTGTGTTTCGTATTTAAAAGCAGTAGGAACTTCTATTGCTAAAGTCATGTATTTTCTTAGAAATGCTTATGGTTTTCCTGTAGGATTTGTAAAACTAGACCAAAAGCAGCAGTCATGAGTCAAAATGCAGATTCCCTGGCCCTCCAACTCGAGGTTCCAGTTCAGGTGCCCCGGGGGCCCAGGACAATCGCTCTTTTACTGAGCCCCTTCTTCTGATTGGTTGTGTGTAGTAGTTCTTAGCTCGGTGACACGGTAGAATCATCTGGAGAACTTTTAGAAGGACTGATGCCCCAGTCTGCCCCTCCCACGCCCCCAGGTTGTCTTTCATGGATCTGGGATGAGACCTTCACGTTAGCATTCTTAGGTCTCCCTGGTTGTTGCTGGTGCAGAGCCAGCCCCGAAACCATGAGTCTTGTGTGTAGAACCCAGAGGAACTAGAAAAACTTGTACTGTACTCCTTTGGCTCAACTTTAAAAATAGTGGTTACTGACCAGAGCACACGGATCCTACAAGTACAGCACTGAACAAAAGAATCCTGAACAGAAGGACATGCTAGTGGGACTGCAACTCGTAGGCACAGGGTGTTGACGGTGTGGGGCAATGAGGATGCTCTGGGATTCCATAAAGCTGATGGCTGCACAACACAGACAATACAGTAAGCACCACTGAAGGGTACACATTAAAGTGGTGAATTTCATGTGGTGTGAAGTATACCTCAATTTAAAAAGGCTACTAAGACAGAACATTCGATTTTACCGTTTCTGTACATTTCAACAACAGATGTGTGCAAATGCATGTCAGAAGTCGGGTTAGACATCCTTAGACTAGCAACCTAAACCTGGTCTTGTTCTAAAGGGTGCCCCAAAATTCACGCAAGATTTGAATTTTGCGTCATTTGTGCAGTCGTGTTGCCAACGAAAAAAAAAGACAGCGTGACAGCTGACAGTCCAGGGTTACTAAAAATGGAGCGCTACATGAAAGAACAACGTATTTTCATTGTTGAGCAATGAAAATTTACAATTTTTAATTATAAACCTGTTTTCTATCAAAATTACTTCTTGCGTGAATTTTGGGACACCTTTACTTCTGTGGAGCATTTCTGTCTCCTGTATCTGAAAGTGAACATAAATGGAAAATTGAGGGAGGTGAGTTGACCCAGCCCAGGAGTCACAGCGGTAAGGGTAATGTCAGGTCTTCCCAGTTAACTCCGAATGTTTTTACTGCATCTCAAGAGGAAGCAGGAGGGCAATCTGACTGTGAGAACCTCCGGATCTCCAAGGTTGGTTCATGTGACTTAGCAGGGCATGCTGACCCATTTCCTTTCCTTAGCTGTAAGAATGACTTGTCCTTAAGCTGTGTGCTCTGGTGGAATGACATACGTATTCAGACATTACCAAAGTACCAAATGCTGGCTCTCCTACTTAGGAGCTAGTGACCTTGGGCATTTTACTTAACCTCTCTGTGCTTGTCTGTAAAATGTAGGTAATATCTCTCTCATAGATTTGTGGTGAAGATTAAATAAGATAAATAAAGCATTTCGGATAGAATTTGGGCAACAAGTACTACATCAGTCTCATAGCTATAGCTCTTATTTTTATGTCAAGGCCATATAAATTTAAATCATTAATGGAATACGTATTGCATGTCTTTAAACACTAACCGATTTACTATTTAAAGCATATAATCATACTTTCTCAAACAAAGGCTTTCTTATAATAATTACAAAGCCAAAAAGACAATAGTCAGTTGGCTTCACAATATATATCAGACTTGGTAAGGTCCCAGATAAATTTTCACTTCTACATAGTTCTTATGCACGATCTTATGTTGTAGGTGAAGCAAGTTTCACAAGTGGTCAACCAACACTGCCTAGAAAACTTTTTTTGATCATCTTCAAGATGCTGGTTTCCGATTGCATTTCAGCAAAAATCTTTGCAGAGAATGTCTGTTTATTGAGGCAGTTATCTGTTGACGAACAAAAAAGTCCTTGATGAGTGCATTTTTGTTTTTAGGAGTTGGTGCCACATTCAGAATAAGAAGAAATGGTTTTTCTGGTCCCGTTAACAATAACAATCTGGATCCCTGCTTTGGAGCTAGGGTCTTTTTTCCACTAGATCTTCTGTCCATGTCTTTTATCACACCCAGATATTTGCCAAATATCAAATGCACATTAGAAAGGCTTTATAATTATGAAATACAATGTTTAAGTAATTCTGTGGATTTCTTTAAAATAGACAATCTTTGAACTGAAGTTCGATTTGCACCTATAGAACAAACCATTTATCAATATAAGAGGTTTGTATAATAATTGTGCATGAATATATAATTTAAAAGGCAAACATAAAAATGGTAACTGTACCCTGAAAATGTTGGACATGAAGCACACCAGAGGGGAAGGTTAGTCTCTAAGAAACCAGAAGTTATACATTGGCATTTGTTTTTAAAATGGGAACTTGGGTAGAGGGGAGAGCTTTTGCAACCTCACTGGGCAGTGAGTGCTGTATTTGACAATTCATTTCTTGGTCTAGGAGTTGTAGCAGGAAAGGTTTCTTAGAGAAAAGTGACATCTAAGCTGAGACCTGAAGCAAAAGGATAAGGCTGACTGAGTAGGTTTAGCTGCTAAGAAATTTATATGTAAAAGCCTAATAAAAGGGAACTGAAAATAAGTAAATACAGCTGGAAGCACAGGATTTAGAGAAAGGAAAAAAAGTTTCTAAATCTAAGCCTAAAAAGAAGGAAAAGGCCATGTTATGAAGGTCCTTGTAAGCAATGCCAACTGTCAGAAGGACACACCACCCACCATCTAAGAAGCAATCTGGGAAAAAACAAGTAAGATAATTGGGGAAAGGCGACTTGACTGGATAGTTATTATTACAGAAATTATGTTAGTTTTGTTTAGATGTAACAGTGGCATTAAGGGTTTTTGTTTGTTTCTTTGTTTTTGTTTTCTTTTTAAAGATTTTATTGTTTTTGACAGAGACAGAAAGAGACAGAGAGAGGGGTGAGGGCCCAGAGCAATCTCCATAGTTGCACATCAGTTTATAGCATGGTTTCATTCCACACAGGTTGGTGGGGGCTGCGCAGGGTGGGAACTGGGCAGGGGCCTCCCACATGGGAGGCACACCCCCTCAAACCAGGGGCTGAACTGGGGGCCTCCCACATGGGAAGCAGACTTTAGTTCAGCATATGGGTCCACACGGACCGGGGCTGGGATTCGGTCCTTGGTCTTCGGGGCTGCAAAGCAAAGCGCTTAACCGGCTGAGCTATTCTGGCTTCCCCTCTTTGTTTGTTTTTAAGAGAGAGCTTTTATCCAAGGGAAAAGCAAAAATAAATGAATGGGACTATATCAAACTAAAAGGCTTCTGCACAACAAAAGAAACCATCAGTGAAACAAAAGAGGCAACCAACCGAATGGGAGAAGATATTTGCAAACAAGGGGCTAATATCCAAAACATATAAAGAACTATACAACTCAAAAACAACAATGACAAAACAATCCAATGAAAAAATGGGCAGAGGAACTGAACATATAGTTCTCCTAAGAAGACATAAAAACAGCCAATGGGTATATGAAAAAACATTCAACTTCACTAACTATTAGGGAAATGCAAATCAAAACTACGAGATACCACCTCACACCTGTTAGAATAGCTGTTATCAACAGGACAACTAATAAGTGCTGGAGTGGCTGTGGAGAATAAGGAGCCCTCATACATTGCTGGTGGAAATATAAATTGGTACAACCACTATGGAGAACAGTATGGAGGCTCCTCAAAAAATTAAGAATGGAATTACCTTATGACTCAGTAATCCCTCCTGAGTATCTATCCAAAAATATCTGAAAACATTTATTTGTAAAGATCCATGTACCCCTGTGTTCATTGTGGCACACTTCATGGTGGCCAAGACATGCAGGCGGCCAGAGTGCCTTTTGATACATCACTGGGTAAAGATGAGGTGCAGCTATGCAATGGAATATTACTTGGCCATAAGAAAGGATGCAATGGTACCATTTGTAGCAACATGGATGGATCTTGAAAATGTGCTAAGTGAAATAAGTCAGAAAGTACTGAAACCCATATGATTTCACTCATATGTGGGATATGAAACTGAAAGCAACAAAAGAATAAGACAAACAAAAAACTGAGATACAGACAACAGTTTTATGGTTATCAGAAGGAAAGTGGGGTGAAGGAGGCAGAAAAAAGTAAAGGGGGTCAAATATATGGTGATGGAAGGAGAATTGAATTTGGGTGGTGAACACACTGCAGTATGAGTATACAGTTGATATATTTTAGAATTGCACCCTTGAAACCTATGCAATTTTATTAACAAGTGTTACTCCAACAAGTTTAATTTAAAAAGAGAGCCTTTATCTCAAGGAGACACACTGAAATATCTACAGATGAAATGATATGATCTCTGGGATTGCTTCAAAAGAAATGCAGGGTAGAAGAGTTTCTATGACAGGTTGTTCACTCTACAGTTCTCTGAAGTTTTCTAAGTTTCTTTGTAAGTCTAGATAAGCAATGGACTTTTGAGCATAGGGAGTCATTTGAAACCTTTCAAGAAGTCAATAAAGCAGGAAATGGACTGGGAACAAGACCAGAGAGGGAGTGCTGCATTGATACCCAGTGTCTTTTCCCAGTGATGGTGGCACTTCAGTTTCTTCCTTAAGCAAGAATGTCCATGACTTTCCATCTTCCCGGTGAGCTGTTGTCTGGTACCCATTTCCTCTCAACACTTGTACTTTGTCCTCTAGTAGGACAAAATACATACCAATAGTGCCCAATATTCCTAGTCCTTTATCAGCTTTCTTTTTATTAAAAAGGAAGAAAACCCCACATTTTTAATGTATCTGTTTTTGGTGGATGGATTTAATTGGTTGTGGCTGTGGATATGTTTGGATGAATTCCTGCCCTCTGCAAGTCAGAGGTGTCTGAACTGAGCTGAAGAGAGCAGAGGTTCAGAACAGAAAGGAGATTAATATGGCTGGACCTGGGGTGATTGTCAGGGCAGGGAACAGAGGAGGGAGTTTGAAGCTGAGATGATAGCTAAGATTTTATTTACCTTGAGTAACTGGGTGGAGGGTGGTACTGTTTACAGAGATAAGAAAGAAAGGAGGCAGTACACATCTGGTGGAAAGTAATGATGAGTACTGTATGGGACCTGAGTTGTAAGCAACTGCCTTTTCTGTTCTCAGGGCCATGAACCCTTCAGATGTGAAGTTCACTTTTTCCTGTAAAGATACCCATAATCTCTTTTTACCTTCTTAAAATGTGCCTCTGAAGTATAGATATGTGTCAACCAGAATGTCATTTTTTGGTTTTATTCAGAACAAGTTTGGAAATGGGCCCCCTATCTCCTAATATATTTGTGGCTACAGGAGATATTTCAGAAGAAAAAACAAAAACAAAAAAAACCCCACCCCCAAACAGAAAACAAATAACTTCTCATTTCCCAGGGGTGGCGAACCTTTTGGCGATTGAGTGCCAAAGTTTATGAAATAAGAGTATACTTGCTCGACTCGCGTGCCAACCCATCGAGTGAGATAGAGGTATCGATTATTTTTATGTCTATAAGAGCATAAACAATAATTTTTAAAATGGTATTCACAGTTCCGCGTGCTGAAATAATTGCTCCGCGTGCCACTTTGGGCACGCGTGCCACAGGTTCGCCACCCCCGTCCTAGGTGCACAGATGAATGTCAAACTGACAGACTTTGGCATCAGCGCTTTCTACAAGGTGAGGAAATTGAGCACATTCTGTGGCAGCCTCTATTATACAGCCCAGAGCTCTTTAGGCACCAGCCATATGACGGTCCTCCAGTGGACATATGGAGTTTGGGAGTGATGCTGTTTAAGGTGGTCACTGGGGAAGTCCCTTTTAATGGAAAAAACTATGGTCAACTGAAGGCATGCATCCTCAAAGGGAAGTACACTGCACCACCCTATTTATCGTTTGAACTGATGGCCTTACTAAGGAAACTAATAGCCCTGGAACCCATGCATAGAAGCAGCTTAGAAGACTTTATGACTGACCCATGGCTGAACATGGGCCATGTGGACGACCTTGGGCCCTATAATGAGCCGCCGAGTGCCAACCTGGACCCCCAGGTGATGCAGCAGATGACCACTATGGAATTTCATTTGGATGAGATTGAAAATGCGTTACTGACGAAGACGTACAATAATGTGATGGGCACGTACCTGATCCTGAAATCCAATATGCCCAAAGTACGTTTGTGCACTATCCAAGTCAGGCCCTTCAGTCGCCCTGACTCCAACAGCAGCCCTCACCCACCCACCGACCAGGAGGCTCAGCCAGGGAGCTCCAGACCCCAGGAGGCAGAGAAGCAGCCTCAGGATCAGAAAGCTGGGCCCCAGACCCAAGTGAGTGCAGGTCCCGCAGTCAGACCACCATCCAGGACTGCTACTCCCAGGCCCAGCCCCAAGTTCAGTAAGGTCAGTCCCCAACCCAGCACAAAATGGACCAAGGTCACTCCCCGACATATCCCCAAGGGGAGGACAGCCACTCCCAGGCCCAGCCCCAGGTGGAGGACTGCCACCTCCAAGCCCAGCCCAGGGAGGACCTATACTCTCCAACACAGCCCCAAGTGGAGGACCAATGCTCCCTCACCCAGCCTGGAGTCGGAGTCCAGGATCGCCTCTCCCCTACCCAGCCCTGAATCAGAGGTGAGGATCGCCTCTTCTCCACTCGACCCAGAGTGGAGAAGCACCACCTCTGGCTCGGTCCCTCAGCGTGGCGGCAGCGGCAGCAGCAGCAGCAACTGTGGAACACGCCAGTGCCTGTGGGGAGTGGCTAGGAGGTGCTTAGACTGCATTCCAAAGCTCTGCCTTAGGTTGTCTAAGAAGGGGCGTGGCAAACTCAACAGGGTCACGCCCCTTTAGATTAGAGATAGTTTAAGTCAGGGCTTTCATCCAGACTCTGGGGAAGCAAAGCCAGGCTCCCTGCATTCAAATGCCAAGTGGAGGAAGCATGATCCTGGGAGCCCAGCCACATGGTGCGGGAGATGAGCCAGAGGCTGGAGGCAAGCTGCAGGTGGCAGTAGTGCAAGAAGAACGCTGTGTGTGCAAGGAGCCCCGGGCCAGAGGACTTGGTCCAGTGGACCATGAAGATGGGCGTGGTGTTCTGTTCAAGGGATTCTTCACGTCAGGAGGGTACCATGTATCCCTGTGCCTTCAGAAGCATCATCCCTCAAATCCTTGAGCGTGGAGGACGTCCTGAGCACTCTGTCCTCGACAGGATAGACCTGGACTGAAGATCCACCGTGGCCCCCACCTGGGGGAAACCTCAGAGACTGGACATTGTCTGCTCTGTGGGAGGGAGATATTAAATATTAAAGTACTTGGTTCCTTCCAAATTTTGCAATAAACCTGATGGTTCAGAAAGAAGAAGAAGTTGGGTTAGTGGCAGGGGTGGTGATGGCCGGGTCCTTCGTGATCTGGTCACGGGGGTGAAATTCACCATGTGATCATTTATTTTTAAGCTGTACATTTACAATTTCTGATTGGGAAAACAGTTGTTAAGAGAAGTTTCAAAGAGATTCAGGCTCTTGCACTTGAGAATACAGGAAAGCATCTATCTTAACCTATAATAAAGGCAAATCTAATGAGAGATACAGATAGCGTTTGACAGTAGAGGTCATATAATACTGGAATTGTTTACCAAAGATGGCTACAGAACCTCTGCCCTCAGAACTCTCTGAAAAGTAGCCTCGCTGTGACATCACCTCTTGTTTGGGGATGATATCCTGCAGTAATTGGCCACATAATATTTTGAGACTTAATCTGGTTTGCATCTACCTTTAGTTTACATTTACTTAAAAAAAAAAAAAAAAATATATATATATATATATATATATATATATATATATATATAGTTTTTATAACAGTTTCAGCCTACACTGATGACAAGTGCTGGGAAGCAAGATCTCAGATGCTCTAGTTTCCATTTACTTTTTATTCTGGGAAATAAGAAGTTAGACAAAATAAAAGAAGAACTAAGAGAACCTTGAATTCCCATATCAGGATACTTGCCAAAGGGAATTAGCTAATTCATATATATTTTTTTATTACAGCAAATCTTATTGTAATCTGTTTCACCAGTCATCAAACTGAATTTCCTAATTCAATTTAATTTTCTTTCCTCTATGTTGTTGCCAATTACTTTTTCTTAATTGCTGTTAATATGCTGACCATCCTAGACTCTTCTTCCTTTCTTCCTTTGTTTCTTACTTTCCAAGGCTCCATGAATTTAGTTGTTTCCACTTTCTTTCTTCATCGGCTCCAAGGTTTCATCATCTTATTACTCTTTTTATATTTCAGTAGCTCGACTCATATTTTTAAGACCTTTGGTTTCCAGAAATGACTGCAACACTGTGAGGTTCTGGAAAATGTCTACTTCCTTTTGTAATCGTGTTTGTATGCTAACACAATATGGTTCAGCGTTGACTCCGCTGGTTCCAGGATTACGTGTTTAGAACTGAGTCAGTTGAGCTATGCCACTATTTCATAAGTGTTTTGCAAGCAATCTGTGCCCTTTGAAATTGTTCTTGCATTTCCAGAACACCTTCTTATTCCATTAGCCACTTATAGACCGTACCTTTATATTCTTACAACTAAGGTTTATTTTTTTAACAAAGAACTATCATTTAAAATTTGCTTTGCTCGTAAGAGCTAGAAGAAATATTTTTAGATTCTCTCCTCCAATCTCTTCATTTTATAGATGAGGAAACTGAGGCCCACAGAAATCCAGAGTTAATTACTGAGAAAGCCATTTTTTCTTCCACAGTTTTTTTTATTGTTTCATTGTACTTAATTTGCATCTTTTTTCCTAAGCAACATTTTTAACCTGCAGGTATACTGAGCCATTCTGGCTTTTTTTCTCTAGTTTAATTTCTTTGAAACTTCTTAGTAAATCATTTAGCTCATTTATAGTACCAGATGTTCAAGCTAACCAGTTCAACACCATGTAATATATTATATTAGCATAATTGTAAGAACTTCCTCCAAGCAAAAAACTCTTCTTTGTTGTTGGTGGTGTTTAATATACTGTTTTAGTTTCTTCTACCCTTGCTGAATTTTCCAAATCTAACTACAAGAAAAGATCCATCCCTTCACACTCTCACACTCCATTTCCTTTTTTAGACACCTGGGAGATACTAACAGCTGCCATTGAGTGCCATGCTAATTGTTCCCATTTGACTGATGAGATAACTGAGGCACAGAGATGTTCTCCACAGCAGAGCAGGATGAGACTGAGGCTTCCTAATTCTTATTCCAGGTCTCGTACTTGACCTTTTATGTAGTCCTGTAGTAAACTCTGTTTTTCTTGTGTTGCCGTGCAGGGAATTCTGAATTGTAGATCATAACTGAACAGTCCTGTTGCCTGCAGATCTGTCTGAAGGAGGCAGAGCAGAAGCCTCAGACCTCAGCGGAGCTTGGGAGGCGATGACACATGGGCTCATGTCCGGCTTCCTGACAGAGAGGGGGCAGGTGAGGAGTGTCCCGGCCACAGCTCCTCGCCAGCCCCCATGTCCTCCTCTCCCAGGAAGACCAGGACTTGGCGCCGCCACACTGAGGACGGGCCGCTGTCCAACCCTGGCCACTGGGAGGCCCGCAGGGTCACCAGGGCACCATTGCCGGTCACTCCCCGAGCTGCCATCACTCATCTCTTCTAATTAGCATGACGCTTTCTTCGTTTTCCCCTTTCCTGTTTGTGAAGGAAAACTGTGTGATCCACCTTCATAGAACTTACTCACTGCCTGTTCCCTTTAGTTCTACCTTTTTCCAAATTATCTCATATTTTCCGCTATGCTACCAGGAATAAGATGAAAAATTATGAGTTGTATATTTCTGTGGAATAAACCACCCCAAGACTTAGCGGCTTAAACCAATAGACACTTGCTATTATTTTCACGAATCTGTGCGTTAGTGGGATGCTCTCCTGCTTGTTTTGCCGGGCGGACAGCTGGAGGTCCACAGTCCTCAGGTGGGTACCTGGCAGTTGTTGGCTGTCAGTAGGGGCAGCAGTAGCCTCATCCTCAGTAAGCGGGACTGACCGTCCTATGTGTCCATCTCAGGGCAGCCTTGGCAGAGAACCACAGCAGAAACTGAAGGTCCACACACCACTTCACTCTACCACATTCTGTTGGTCAAAGCATGATAAGCACAGCCTAGATTCAAGGGTCAGGGATAGGCGTCTTGATTGTCGGTCTATAGCAGTGCAAGAACACCAGCCTGAGCCTTCAGGTGGATAGGTCCATGGAAGCCCAAACAAAGTAGAACTTGACTTTTCCCAGGTAAGGAAGAATGCCAATTGACTGAACGTCTTCAATTCTAGTCATGGCAATAAAAGCACTGTAATGCTAACGGGTCTCAAGGATGGAAAATTAAGGGAACTACTTAAAATTGTCCTGGCCCAGAAAATATTTACAAGAGGAAGGAGAGGTACTAAGTCTTATTTCTGTAGGCAAAGTGACCCAACAAGTGAGGCTTCCAAACCACAGTCATGTCAGTTTGATTCCAAGCCTCTTTAGTTAATAATAGAATGGAGAATAAAACCAGCCAATGATCTTGTTACTTACAGGGAATTTGCAAATTAAGTTTCTTAAGTAACCTGTGGTTGGCCAACGTTCACTGATAGGCTTTTGGATTTTTACCTTCTTCCTTGTATAGTTGGTGAAAGTGAAATGAGATAATTAATGCAATGTGCCCAGTGTGATACCTGGATTACCTTTGCCTTTAAAAAAATATAGCTGCTACTATTATTTTATTCAAGGCTTCACCAAGAATTTACGTTAATGATAGACTTTCTATTAAGTAGTTTCTTAATATATTTTCATGGTCAAGTGGGTACTTGATAAACTTGTTTTAAAAACTTTCCAAGATAAATTATCATTGCCATATTCTATGGGGTAAAAATTTGGAAGCTCTATTTTCTATTTGTTCATATGTTGGAAAATGATCTAGCATAATAACAATACTCAGCTATTGCTGTGTAACAAATAACCACACACACAAAAAATCCCAATGGCATTTAACAAAAGCACTTATTTTGCCTGTGGGTCTGTCAGGTGGGCAGGTAGTCTGCATCTGCCTACAGCACTTGACTGTGCCTCATGCTGCAAGTCTGAGGATAGGCTGGGCCAGCTCTGCTCAGCACACGTCTATTCTGAGGCCCTCACTGAAGGGGCCGCAGCTACCCAACGTAAGACTGTCTCATGGTAATGGCACATGCAAAGAAAGATCCACAGGATTTTTAAACTCTAGACTCAGAACCTATTTACTGTCACTTGTGCCCCAGCCAATGGAATGGCCAAGTTCACTGTTAGTAGGAGGAACTTCTTAGTCACAGGCCAAGCTCCAAGAAGAAGAATTGAAGCCAATAATGCAATGCCACAGAGTTTCTAAAGAATCTTGGCCTGTTGGCAGACATTCCCTAGCTCCATCACCGTAAAGAGGGCATGCATCCTGGTTAGGCTTCTCTTACTTTCTCAAAGGACGTAATTCCCCTGGCTGGCTGGCTGGCTGGCTGGCTGGCTCACTATTGAAGCTCATGACTCTCTTCAAACAATGACATGGGACATCTGCAGAGACAACAAAGATAAAGTTTTGAACCAGATTGTCACTGGGGATAAACTTGGGTTTATCACTACAAGCCTGAGTCAAAGCAGGAGTCCATGCGGCGGCATGAAAAGGGCACGCCACCCCCTAAGAAGTTCAAGGTGTCACAATCAGCTGGAAAAATCATGGCTACTATTTTGGGGGCTGGGGGATATGGAGAGTATCCTGCTGATCGATTACAAGGATAAGGGTGTCACAATAACTGGAGAGTACTATTCCAGTCTACTGAATAATTAAATGAATCTTTGAAGGAGAAAAGTAGAGAAAAACTGACCAAAGCACTGCTGCTTTTGCGTGACAGAATGCCCGTGCACAGGAGCATTGCTACCCTGCATGACTGTGGCTTCCAAACGTTAAACCACCCTCCCTACAGTCCAGACCTGGTGCCATCTGATGATTATTTGTTCCCAAACATGAAAAAACAGCTTTGAGAGAAGAAATTTACAGACGACGAAGAGGTTAAAGCTGCAATTTGAGGGTAAAAATAAAATGTTTTTTTCCGAGGGTATAAATAAACTTATTGAAAGCTTTAAAAAGTATATTAAGGGTAAGAGTGGATATATTGAAAAGGAAAAATAATAGATACATTTTTTTTACCCTTCTTCCCCATCATTCCGCACATTTCTTGACCACTCCTCATAATTATAAAATCTCAGTTTGGAAAATCATATTGGTGGAGGATTTCCGAATGGAACACCCGTTCCTCAGCATGGTCTTAATTTCATACCTGAGTCAAGTGAGATCGAAGAGAAGTTTCTGTGTATAGAAGACCATGTGGGCCTCTTAAACTTGCTTTTATTGAACTAAACTTGGTTGTTAAACTCTCTGTCCCTGCTGGAGAAAGAAAGTTATAAGGAAATAGTTTATGGACCTAATTAATAATTAAGATTGATGTTGGTATGCTCTACACATTTCAGTTTTTGAAGAGCCATGGAAGAATTTTCTCTTGGCTCACAGAAATAAGAATTTGGGGTTCCTCCTGAGAAATTGGCTAATTTCTATCTTATAGTCACTGAATGTCAGTGATCATCTTTCTGTCTGTAATTGGACACTAGTACTGGTAAGTTCCGATGTAGTTTTGCAAACCTTCCCTGCTGGAGCACAGAGCTTATGCATAGTGTAGCCATTGTGTGTCAGACTTCATGAGACATTTAGCCATTACATGTCAGGCTTTAAGTGAGTCAGTACATATTAAGTCATTAGAAGTGCGTGTTTGGGAAGCCGGGATGGCTCAGTGGGTTAAGTGCTCACTTTGCTGCCCTGGGGACCGAGGATCGAATCCTGGCCCCGTCCTGTGCGGACCCATATGCTGAGCTGGGGAGCTCCCCCAGTTCAGTTCTCACCAGGGTGAGTCCCTGGCCCAGTTCCTGCCCTGTGCAGCCCCGTGCCCACCTGTGGAATGAAACTATGTGGAAAAA
>PVKE010009726.1:0-44102 GCA_004027555.1 Craseonycteris thonglongyai | reverse complement strand
TATTTAATTTATATAAATTTAGAACATGGATTTGACTTATACACGCTATTCAAAATTTCTGAAGGTTTCTGGAATGTTTTAGGCAAACAATCTATTTCTACTCAAGAATGAGGACTTCATTGCACAGCCATTTTCTATCTTTATTAAATGTATTGGGGTAAACATTGGTTAGTAAAATTATTTAGGCTTCAAGTGTTCATTTCTGTAATACATCATCTGTATATTGCATATGTGTTCACCATGCAGGGTCAGTTCTCCCTTCATCACCATGTATTTTATCTCCTTTACCCTCATCTACAACGTCTCTCCACCTTACCCTCTGGTAACTACTGAACTTACTGTGTGTGCCTGAGTTTTTGCTAGTTTGTCTTGTTCAGTTTTATATCCCACATATGAGTAAAATCATACAGTTTTTACCTTTTTCTGATTTATTTTGCTTAGCATATTATTCTTAATACCCATCCATGTTGTCACAAATGACAGTATTTCATTTTTTCTTATATACAATGGAATATTACTCAATCACAAGAAAAGATAAAGTATTTATTACTCAGCCATTTTATTCTCCCCAAAGAATAACATCACTTGTCAAATTTAGCATTAGTAATAAATGACAATAATGTAATTAGTGTTACAAATTCATTTGTAATGAGATAAACATTCATTTGCTGACTGATAATACGTTTCAGGCATTATACTATTTATAATGAGTATCATAGTTTATAGATAAGGAGTTAAAACTAAGAGAGGTTTAATAACTTATACGTAACAATATGGCTGGTGAGTGGCAGAATCTGTATTTAAATAGCTGGCTTCTAAATAGACATTTTCCCCCCTATTATAACTTGCCTTTTACCTATATATTTTTTCTTAAAACAAAGCCAAGAAAGTTTTCTTATATCCTATCTCATTGTAAGTCCATGTAAGACCTTTCCCTTTAGTAGAATTTTTCTATGACTATAGAAATATTATTTGAGTGATATTTGGATTTAACAACTAATGAACTACTAAAAGTCACCTTTTACTCTAATAGCTATATCTATATCCATATATCTATATCTGTATAGAGAGAACTCTCAGATTTATTGTACTGATAGTGAACACTAGGTATTATTAATCTCTCTGTTAGTATATTTTTAAAAATAGATTAAGATTTATTTTTATTAACTGAATAAAAATATCACTCCTCTGATTTATAAATCATTATTTGATATTTGATATTTAACAAGTTAATGGCATATAAAACAGTTAAGAATAATAGTATTATGCATGCATTGCTATGCTACGATCTTATATAAAGAGATATTCATTTTTATTCATGTTTGGCAAATCATAAAGCATTATGATATTGTCTTTCATCCAAAAAATAAAATTCAATTTGGGATATTATTTCACTTAAAATATATTATGTGAGGAGTGATTTTAGGGACCTGTGTAAGCCTCAATAAATCAAGTAGGACAAGTATTGTGATGACTAACACTCCATTATTTTTCTAGTTCCTGTAATCCCCCTATCAGGGTTATAAAAGCCCTGATATGTTCATTCTTGGATCATAATCCTCCTCATCCAACACAGTACCTTGCAGCTGCTTAATTTTTCTCTCATCTCTGGGGCAAGCATCATTACTGCTAAGAACTTCATAAGTCAGTCTTTATTTTTTTTTTAATAACAATGCAGGTTCAGGATTGCAAAAATTGTCATCCATTTGGTATCCTCTGGTAATGTAATGAACAAAAAGCGGCTGCTCTCACTTAGCCACTCCATCAGGAACTGTGTTTATTCTATCTGACGACTACAAAGACTTCTAATTTCTGAGAACAATTTCTATCTGGTTCATTCAAATCACTAAGGACTCTGCTTTATTTTAAAAGAAAAAAGAATAGTGTTTTGAACAATTTCACATATTATCTGAAAAGCAAGCTCAGTGTATTGCTGTTTTATTGTTACAGTTTCAAATACCTCTTTTTCACACTGTCTGGACTTGCAGATTAAAAAACACACACCATAATATGCAACATTACTTATTGTGTGTTAGCTACTTAGCCTTTGTATTATTTTACTGGATAGGTTTCATGTGCTTCTTTTGTAAAAATCCACAATCTTTTATAATGTTACATAGTTCATAAAGTTACTTCAATATACTATCTTATTTAAATTTTGATATTTATTTTATTAAATTATTGTGACTTCCATACACCAGTTCAGAGATAAGCCATAGAAAAAGTGTTGCCTACGGAACACTTAAAACCCATGTTTCTCGGTTTTCACTTCTCCCTAACACAACCCTACACAGAATAGGCCAAAATGAAGACATAATCTTTATTTTCCCAAAGGCACTATTTACAAAAAATAATATTTGTATAGCACAAGAGAACAAACTTAAGGCAACCATATAAAGTGGTAATATGGAAGCTCATTTCATTCTCATTGTTACTAGGTGAGAAATGAATTTGAGGTTATTAACAGTTAAAAGATTGAGGAATAATATTTTTGACTTCCCTTGTCACATTATTAACTTAACCACTTTGAAAAAATTATAACTAAAAAACAATGCAATTCCATTTACTCTCACTCCTCCTTTGTGCTTTTGTGTAATGTCTTTTATTAAGCGATGATATACATGACATGGTATAACATTATTTTTACTTTGTACAGATAATAATATTGGAATAAAATTAATAAAATTAAAACATCATCTTCATTTATATTTCTTCATCATGAAGAATACCATTTAACATTCCTTGTGCACTTCTAGTCATCTCAGTTTTCATTTATCTGCAAATATTTTATTTTGAAAAGTATATTCATAGTTAAAAGATTATTTGTTGACATTTTTATCTTTCAGTACTTTAAAAATGACATTTCATTGTCTACTGGTCTTACACTGTTTCTTGTGAGATGTAATGCTTCAATTTATTTTTCCCTTGTATTTGTCCCTTAGTTGTTTTCAAAGTTTTCTTGTCTTCTAGTTCCAACATTTAAACTATGAAATACCTGTGGTTTAATTAATATATATTTATTTATATTTATATTTGGGGTTTCCTTAACTTTATATACATTCCTTCTTTCATTAAACTTGAGAAAAATTTTACCATGATTTGCTCTAGTATTTTTAACATTATCTCACTTTCTTGTTCATTTTGGATTCCAATTACACATTAAAATGTTTGATATTATCTCACAAATTTCTTAGAATATGTTCATTTTTCTTCACTTTTAAGAATATATACTTTTAGATTGGAGCGCTTCTGTTGATCCCTGTTTAAAATAACTGACTAGTCCCAATCTTACTTGAAGGCAATTAGTTTTTCATTTAAATTAGTAGAATAGTTTTTTTCTTGAATTTTCACTTGAGTATTTTACATAGACATTTACTATCTTGACTGATATTCACTATCTTTAACTTATGTGAACTATTTACTCACTATTCAGACTACCTTTAATTTTTTTAAATGTTCTTTTTAATTGTTAAAGCCAATTTATAATAACACCTTTAAGTTTTTGTTTTCTAACTCTAAAGTCTGGCCATCTATTATGAGTTGTACTTCTTGAGTTTGGGTCATATTTTTTATTTATTTCCATGTTTAGTAATCACAATGTAATAAACTTTTATATTAGAATATTTTTCTATGGATTGAAAAGTTTAAATACTAGTAGAGAGTTCCTTATATTTATATACACTGCCCTCAATTATTAAATTATACATTAGTATAATAACTTGTCACAATTGATAAAACAATATTGAGGCATTATTCTTACTTAAAACCATTACATTATTCAGATTTTCTTACTTTTTACCTTATGCTCTCCTTTTATTCCAGGATCCTACACATGGTACCGCCATACATTTAATAGTTCATGTCTCCTTGGGCTTCTCTTGTCAGTGACAGTTATAATTAAATATTTTTACCATCTAACAGAATTGTCTTCAGGGCTAAAACATTGTGTTCACTCTAGCTCATGGCTGTCCCACTTCTTCTATTTTCTGTGTGTTATAAATTAAAATGCATCTCCTCAAAATTCATATGTTGATGTCCTAGAACCCAATATCTCAGAATGTGACTTTATTTGGAGATAGGGTCTTTACAAATAAAAGAAGTTAAATATGTTTATTAAGGTTGGCTTTAATTGTGCATGACTGTTGTCTTTATAAAAACAGAAAAATTGGAGACCAACACGTACTGACATAGGGAGAATGCAACATATCCTTCTAAAAATCTAGGCAAAGGTAGGGCTATATACCTACAAACCAAGGAATCCCAAATATTGCCTGAAAACCAGTGGATGCTAGGAGAAGAATGGGACACTTCCTTCCTTATAGTCCTCAGAAAGAACCAACCCCATCAACAGTTTGATCTTGGACTTCTAACTTGTAGATCCACAAGACAATACCGTTACATTTCTGTTGTTCAAGCTACCCAGTTTGTAGTTTGTTTTTGTTTGTTTGTTTGTTATTTTGTTTTTTAATGGAAGCCCTAGTGAGTCAATATGCCAGACAGTGGTTCAGCTACCTGTGATTCCAGAATTCTCTGCTCAAATGACACCAACCTTGATTATTGTGAATCTGACTCTGGGAAAATTACCACTGTCTCCATTGTGTGCACGGAGACCAGAGCATTGTTCACATGGTGAAGTGCTGGGCAAAGGGGTTGCTGCAGGTGGAGTGTAGACATGCAGACTGAGGTGTCCTATATACACATTTTGACCAGAGAAAAGGGTGATGGGCAGACCAGGGGCCATGTGTCCACTCTCCCTGTATTAACATATTGTGTTGTTTGGGGAACCCGGGATGGCTCAGTGGGTTAAGTGCTCACTTTTCATTGCCAGGGATGGAGGATTGAATCCCGGCCCCGGCCCGTGCAGAACCATGTGCTGAACTGGGAGCTCCCCCAGTTCAGTTATCTCTCTGTCTCTGTATCTTTCTCTCTCTCTCTCTCTCTCTGTCAAAAAACAATTAAAAATAAATAAATAAATTAATTAATTAATTAATTAATAGATATTAACATATTGTGTTGTAGGAATCCAAGGAGCCTAAAAATTCTAGATTCAAACCTTTTCTTGTAAGTCATTGTCAATATATATTTGTCAATATAAGACAGATATTATTACAGTGATCCCTCGTTTTTCGTGGTTAATGGGGACCAGAACCTTCCGCGAAAGCTGAAAAACCGCGAAGTAGGATTGGCCCCTAGGAATGTTCGTGTCTGCGGGTACAAGAATGTTTTAAACATGTAAACAGTATTCATACTTTACTCATTTAAGACAAAAATGACAACAGTCTACGTATTGACTTAAACGTGTCAGGGCTAATGAATAAGGTGAATGACAAAACCTTATACAGTCATAAACATGAATCAGCATGGCTTTCTGAGAGAGGCGAAGAGTCTCGTGTGGGGGGCGGAGGAGAGGCGCTCACGTGACGCGTAGAAGCGTTAGGCTCCCTCGGAGACGCTTCTGCTGGAGGCGCTGACGGGAGAGCCGGGGCTTTACCTGGGAGAGAAACAGGGTGACGGGTCGTTGTTGTCTTTGTTTTTTCTTTTCCTTCAAAATTCCCCTGTACAAGGACATGACCCCGTCAAAGGGGTTCTGGGCGCCCCGGAGGAAGCTTTCGCAGGGGCACAGCGCTTAGGCGGCATTATAAGGGCTTCATTAATAATAAAGTTATCGCTTAAACAAAACAAGTTATCACCAACACAACATTAAAACCCCGTCAACGCTCCTTTCCGCAATGTGGCTGCCGACATGGTTGTATTTTTTCATGAATATTTTGGAAAAACCCGCGAAGCACTGAAGCCACAAACCATGAAGCGGGAAGTGGCGAGGGAACACTGTATTTATCATGACTTTATCTTGATTAACAATTTGAAATATGTAGACATAGTATTTGGAGTTCCATTTTTATTTGGTTCAGGCTAAGTTAAAATTAATTATCCTAGCTGTCATTAAAGAAACAGACAAATAAATACTACAGAAGTTATTGATATGGCTCTTGGAAATAGGTTTTTTAGAATATTTTAAGATATAAAATTGAAGAAGTATATTGAACACATCAGACTTATATATCACAAATGTTGATTAAATATCTTGTCAACCACCTGAAATTATGTGATTGAATTAACATGAATTCTCTACTTGGCTAAATTAAGCTCTATAAATAGATTTTTACCATGTCAAGAATCATCTGAATCATGATGAGTCAATTCAGTGTTGATATACTTAAAATTTGCAGTAGCTATAATGATGCTTATTGCTCTTTTCAACACTTAGCAAAATAAATACCTTCTAGCTCTTTAAATTTTTTCTATTTGGAGCTATAAAATCTTATAAAACTATTTTATGGGTATTTATACTTTTAATATCACCCACTTTAACAATTATTTTTCTAATATTGCAACATATATTAATTTTTAAAACAATGGTATATTAAGTCAAATAAGATAATGAAATGCTCATATCAATATTATTTTCAATTTACTCTTCTTTATATTACTATTTTCTCCATCATACAAACTTTTAAAACATCCTAATTAATTAGACCAAAACCAATAAGGGCATATTTTAATAGCTCAATACATTTTAATTTATATATCTTTTTTAATCAAAACAGTTCTTTGATAGGAAAGCTGGGATGGCTCAGTGGATTAAGCACTCACTTTGCAGTGCCAGGGACCGAGGCTCAAATCCAGGCCCTGGCTCGTACGGACCCATGTGCTGAACTGGGGAATTCCCCCAGCTCAGTTCTCTCTCTCTCTTTCTCTCTCTCTCTCTCTCTCTCTCTCTCTCTCTGTGAAAACAATAAAAATAAAAAAAATACAGTTCTTTGAAATGTTAGAATATACCCAGTAAATCATGCATATTATGTGAAAAAGTATTTGAAAATTAAAAATATGTATTTTTTTTTAATATTTATTTTATTGTTTTTGACAGAAGATAAGACAGAGACAGAAAAATAAGTGAGGGCCCGGAGCAGTCTCCATAGTTGTATCTCATCAGTTTTCAACATAGTTTCATCCTACATAAATGGGTGAGGGGCCACACAGAGCAGAAACTGGGCTGGCGCCTCTTGCATGGAAGGCATGCCCCCATGAGCTGAGGCTAAATAAGGGTTCTTCCACATGGGAAGCTTGCTCTGGCTAGAACCAAACTGGGGACCACACCTCAGATCAGCATATGGGTCCCTCGTGCTGGGGTTGGAATTCAATCCTCAGACCCCAGGGCTACAAAGCAAGAGCTTAATCTGCTGAGCCATCCAGGCATTCCCCAAAATATTTTCCATGTGACTGGAATTAGTAAAGTGAAATGCAATTTCAATATTTATATTAAATATTTAACATAAATATTTATTAGAACAAACTCATTTGGGACATGTTTCACTTACGAGTCACTAGTTAGTAGAACTACTCTCTGAGTACTAAAGAACTGAGATTAATCTACTATTTCATAACATTCACTCTTCCATAAAGATGATCGCAAACCCAAAACTGAGTATGTCACTTGAGAGATGTTTGTGAACATTCTCACTCATGGAATCTAGACAGTAAATGTTGAAAATAGTAAATGAGTCACAAAATAATGAAGAGATTCTGATCTCTTTAAGTAAAATAATGAAGAGATTCTGATCTCTTTAAGTAAATTAAGATTTTTATCAGAAAGATGCCAGTATTATATTAATCTTCAGCTTTTTATAAAGTCCTCGGTGATATAATATTTCCAAAAGCCTATTCTAAATAATCTTTTTTTGTTCAACTATTTGTGGGTGTTATGTTGAAGTAATAAACACTAAATAAATTCAGCAAAACATTTTGTCAAAAAACACAATGTTCGATTTTTTTTTTTTAAGATTTATTTTTATTGTTTTTGACAGAGAGAGAGAGAAGGGGGAGGGCCCAGAACAGTCTCCATACTTGCACATCATTGGTTTTTCCACATAGTTTCATTCCACAGGTGGGAAGGGCTGCACAGGGCAGGAACTGGGTCGGGTCTCGCCCTGGTGAGAACTGAACTTGGGGAACTCCCCAGTTCAGCATATGGGTCCGCACGGACCGGGGCCGGGATTCGATCCTTGGTCCTGGGGGCTGCAAAGTGAGCGCTTAACCCACTGAGCCATCCTGGCTTCCCTCGATTTTTTTTCATGGTTAAACAAAATGTTTTTTCTGTTCCAATCATACACATTCCAATGTATAATTCCTATACCACACAATGAAATATCCTAAAAGCTCCCTGAGTTGAATGCCTCCAATTTTAAGATCGCTCTATGTAACTATTTTTAAGAGCTTCAAAGTAATCCTTCATACTATTTTTTCATATAGCCTCTTATAAAACAGAACAAAACAAAAAAACCACTGAATTTCATGGATAAAAATCTTACATAAATTAAAATCTTCAACAAATATGTTCCAGTTGCTATGAATATCTAATAGATTATTTGAATCTTAAGACTTGAGTTTTAAAACCATTCCTAACAGGGTACCTTAAGAAAAAGTGTTTTATACAATTTGTAGTCAACTGGGAAAAAGCTTGAGGAATCAAAATGCTCTCTCCAGAGAGTCTATTCTCTTCAGCAGATAATAAATCCCATGAATTTCTACAAATTCCATTTGTCATTAATGTTTTCTCTCATCCTGGTGTTTCAGGAGTCTAGAATTGTTAAGGGGAAATATTTCAGGTACAGAAGCACATTTTTTATCACACTGCGAATATTCTCTTAAGGAAAACACCACATAGAGATGTATATGTATGTATATCTGAGATGCATACATATTTATATATAATCAAAGTAAAAATAGTGTTTATATATATTATATATTTTAAAGAACTAGTAGTTATTTATTTTTTTTAAGAGATTAATTTTATTGATTTTTGACAGAGAGAAACAGAGACAAAGAGACAGAGAGAAGGGGGAGGGCCCAGAGAAGTCTCCATAGTTGACATTAGCCCTTTTCGCTCGAGGCCTTTTTCACTTGTGCGAACCAGCCACTCGAGACGATTTAGGCCAAATTGCGGAAACATTTTACAAGTACTTTAAAATCATTTATAAACAAACAAACATATACAAATAATAAAATTTCATCAATTTATTTATTTTTATATTGAAAAAGCAAAATTTGATAAATATTACACTCTGTAATTAGTTTTTGTGTGATATTTCGTAAAACAATGCCCAAGATGCATCCTAGGTTTATCAGGACACATATCACAGTAATACGTTACTTCCCGCCTACCTCCAGGCGTGTTAAGGTCACAGCAAACCTTGCAGTCCCTTTTTGGCCCTTGTAGTACCATGTGAAGCTTCCCATTTAGTCGGATTTCATCGGAATGCGACGTAGACGCTTGCTCACGATGCTGGCGATATGATCCTCTCAATTGCTCAACAAGTGTTTTTAGAAATCGCAAATGGCTGAGTGGCTTTTCCCCTTTTTTTGGTCTTTTCTAGTTTATACAGAATGTAGGAATTGATCAGGCAAATTTCCATGTCCCCCCAAAAGAGCTTACACCACCATTTAAGCGATTTTCGCAGAAAACAATACCTTGATGCATATTGGTCCACCCGATCAACACCACCCATATATTTTATACCATTCAAAACAATATTGGGTTTCTTGACCATTATTTCCACACCACCTCGTGTAATCCTTTTGACCGTCGACATTCCTGTGTCACCCCTCATAGTCAAACAAGTGACAATCCTCTTATCTTTCCACCCTAAAAGTAAGGTGTTACCCCATCGATATGCCACCGTGGATTTTTTCGAAAAATTTGGCTTTTTTTATTTCCTTGGGCAATTCTTTCCTGTTTGTCAAGATCGTTCCGGAGATACTGCATTTCAATGTGGCTAGGTCTTGAGCTAAGACAAACTAGTATAGTAGCGATCCGTGTACATATGGTGCCCCTGACCACCTGGAATTTTCTCCAACAACATTTTGTATAAGTGTATCGGAATTCTTGATGAAACAGGTAAATCGGGTCTGACCAAGAGCTCTGTTGTGAGTGATCCATAATATGGCAAAATGCAGCAAATGTAGCCAGTCTTCGAGTCAGCTAGAGTATAAACTCTGATACCTCATTTTGTCGGTTTCTTAGGATTGTATGTTATGATTTGCCACTTCAAGTCAGCTGGGTGCCGCAGCGGCACCACTCAAGTTGCCACAGCAGCGCCGCTCGAGTTATAAGAGTTAGTTTTCCATATAGTTTTACTCCACAGGCGGGCACAGGGCTGCGCAGGGCAGGAACTGGGCCGGGAGCCTCCCACATAGGTACTGCCAAGAACTGAACTGGGGGCACACCCCAGTTCAGCATGTGGGTCCGCATGGGCTGGGGCCGGGATTCGATCCTCAGTCCTCAGGACTTCACAGCGAGCGCTTTACCCGCTGAGCCATCCCAGCTTTCCCAGTAGTTATTTTTTTTAAATGTGCAGAGTTCAAGTTATATAATGAAGAACCCAATTAAATCAGCACAGATTTTTCATTATGTGGAAATCTATTTATTGGATTTCTAACAGTATCCCAATTAGTATGTGGACATTTTAGACTTATTCTTTGTAAATGACAATATAGAAGTTCCTTTACAAAATGCTATTTAGTAGTAGAAATTATTCTTGAGATGTGAGAACATTTTGTATAAATATGTGTAACCTTTAAAATATCATTAGCATGACTCTTTGACCGACTCGCAACTGAAAAATACAGTTCTAGTGAAAATGATTGACCATTGAGGACACAGAGTATATTTGAAATAGTGGAAAAAAGAATAATGATAATTAATAATAATGTGAGAAACCACTTAACAAAATTACTCCTGTCACTGCTGAAACACGGGCTGCCATGGTTTCAGACGTAGGGTTAGAAATTAGTCAAAACTGGTAAAGCCGGGATGGCTCAGTGGGTTAAGCACTCACTTTGCAGCTCTGGGGACCGAGGATCGAATCCTGGCCCCAGACTGTGCGGACCCATATGCTGAACTGGGGAGTTCCCCCAGCTCAGTTTCTCTCTCTCTCTCTCTCTCTCTCTCTCCCTCTCTCTCTCTCTCTCTCTCTATCTCTCTGTCAAAAACAATAATAAATAAATAAATAAATCTTTAAAAATTTGTCAAAACTAAGCCATTTTGTGTGTGTGTGGGAGTGGGGGACCTTGAGTAACAGAAAATACATGTCAGTAAATGCAAATAATCTACTTCTCAGTGTCAACTATGTCAGCAATGAGCAAGTATGAAAAGAAAAATCATGAAGTTCTCTAAGAAAATACTCTTAGATACTATTTCAAAACACACACATAAACAAGTAGTGACTTAACTAATCAAAGTTTATTTTTATTCAAACTTAGCTGAATTAAAAACTATGAGCAAAGATACTTCTTATTTTAAATATCTACTGATAGTTTTTTGACATTTTACCTTACCCTTCTTTTCTTGGTCTACCAGTGTCCTGTATTTTAATTCATTATAACCTTCATTATACTATGTATTGTCATCATTACCATTGTTTTCCCTGAATAAATTATACTCTTCTTAATGGCTAGGGTCATGTTTTGAATGATAATTCCTGGATTATTTGGTGCCATCACATACATGGTCATATATAATTAATAGCCTCAGGTAAGTGACTAAATGGAGAAATGATGACTGACTGACTGAATTAATTAATTAACCAAAAATTTAAAATACTCTCAAACTTGAATATTTTCCTGTTAAAAATATTTTGTCAAATACAGTTATGTAAAGTAGTGGCCAGGGTGGGATCTGGCATATTACTCATACAACTTGCAAGAAACATAGTAGAAGCACAAAGTTGTAACTGAAAGTTAATTTCAAATAAACACATACAAATGATAAATATATACCTTCCAACTGCACATTCATAATAAGCAGAAATATATTTAAAAATAACAAATAATACTGGCTGAAGTGTTAACATATTCAGGGTGAAGGAGGTATACATTTGGTAGAAAATAGGGCACTTGTACCATCACTAATTGCTAAATGCTATATTTTAATTGAAAATCAATTCTACTTGAACATTTAAAAATTTCATATTGTTAACTTGGAATGATATATAAAGTATTATTCAAATAATGGTTTAATATATTTTATACAAATTTTAATGTAAGATAAATATTAAACATTTACTGGGCAAAGGAGGCTATAAAACCCAATAATATATATATGAGTAGCCATTAACCACATAATAATAAACAAACAACAAAAATAAAGACCAAAGATGGAATGATGTGATTGAAAAATTCTTGATTAGCGTCCTAAATAACTAGAAGCCTAAGCATATAGTATGATGTACATATACACACAGAGCTAGACATAAGATTTTGGAAAGTTTTAGTGATGAATAAACACATAAAATAAAATTAGATGGAAAATTCATCATACACTTAAATATTGCATATTAAAAGGTATCTATTGCATTGAAGTACCCCAACATATGTTGTAATAAATAACCATGATTATTTTGGGTAGTAGTTTCATAGATTATTTTTTGTTCTTTTGAACTTTTTACGTTAGGGATAATTTTATAATAACAGTAAATTAGGAATTTCCCAAGACTCTCATTAAGCCCTAAACTAATGTCAAACTCAAAATTAGTAATATTTGAAATTAATAATTTCAAATATTTTAATCATGAAATATATATATTTCTAAACTTATTATTTATCTTTCTCTCTCTCGCTCTCTATATATATATATGTATATGTATATATATGTGTATATATATATATATACACATATGTATGTGTGTGTATATATATATATATATACACCTTGTCTGTGATTACACACAAAATAAATATAAATGTACAATAAATGGGATTAATGATTTGTAAGAAAGGATATTTTTCTACTTAAACATTACCTTCTCTGAATTCTTTATCAAGAGTGAAATAAATGACATTAATATATTGTCATGGCTGAATTTAGTGTCAGGTGTAAAATGAAAAAGACAATTTAATACAAGATAATTTGACTTGTACAGAACATTCATTATATCATCACAGTGTGGCCAAATATTGTATTGTATCTAATCAGTTTTTAAAACCAACTATCTGTACAGAATATATATATACCCTAATACATCTGTGAATGCTTTATATTTACTAGCAGAAAATATGTATACTAACTTATCTTTTAAAGAACTTTTGGGGAAAGCCGGGACGGCTCAGCGGGTTGAGCGCTCGCTTTGAGGCCCCGAGGACCAAGGATCGAATCCCGGCTCCGGCCCAGGCAGGACCCACATGCTGAACTGGGGAGTTCCTACAGTTCGGTTCTCTAGCTGTCTCTGTCTCTGTCTCTCTCTCTATCTGTCAAAAGTAAAATAAAAATAAATATGCACTGAAGATAAAATAATTACTCTCTATAAATATAAAAAGATATAAAAAAAAAAGAACTTTTGGTGGCACGAGTGGCATCTTTGTTCTACGTATTATATTTTTTGGAACTAAAATTATCTATGGACTGCTTGATTGTAGCAATATAAGAAACAATTCCAATGGCCACTTAAACCATAGACATTTGCTTAGCTTACTGTCTATATTATCATGTCCTATGTACTTGGTTGTCTTTATCAACTTGGTTTTATTATTCTAGAAAACTTATGTAGGAAAATAGAGCTAACAAATACCACAAGGTTAACTAATCAAATAACACAAATCATACAATTCAGAATTGAAAGAAAATTATTGATCTATATTGTCTCATATTCTGTAAGTCAGAAGTCTTGGCTAGCCTGGTGTTTCTGAGTCCTCAACTAGGGTATCATTGCTGAAATATTAATAAAAATGTCTGAATGAGGCTTTTCTCTAGAAGCTTTGAGGAAGAATCTGCTTCTCTAACACATTCAGCTCATTCAGGTTAGCAGAATCTTGTTTCTTGCAGTTGTAGAACCAAGGTCACTATATGTGGAGGGTGGGGGTGGTGACTATTAGCTGGGGTCTACTCTCATTTTCTAGGTCACTGTATTCTCTGCTATGGGTTCCTCTTCATCTCAAGCCAGCAATTATACTCTGAATTCTTTGAATGCTTCAAATATCTCTTACTTCACTTCTACTAACAAATTAGAAAAAAAAAAACACAACTTTTTTTTTTTTTAATTTTAAATGGTTCATATTAACCTTGAGCCCACTTGGACAATCTCTTCTTTATCATAAAATCAACTGACAGTAGACTTAATTACATGTGCGAAGTCCCTTTGCCATGTAATATAACGTAATCATAGGGGTTATATCTCATCATAGTCATAATGACAGGGATTCTGGTGGGAAAATTTGAGGGTGGCATTTTTTTGAATTCTACCTGTCACAGTTAAAATTGGAAATAATTTTATTATTTTAGAAAGTTCCAGAAAATCTAACATCCGATATGGTGAGGAACAATAATAAAGAAATGGGACCTGGAGAACATCCTGAGAGCATCTTCATGGCCATAACTTCCTCAAATATGGTAGAGAGAAATGTCTAGTGCTTTTTCTTTTTAAGAGAACACAGAATGACTTAAGGATCCAATATTTGCATCAGAGAAACCAGAAGAGCTTCTTTTCTAGAGTATACACACTCTGAGGCTTCATTATTGACAGCAGCAAGGGCCAGTATCATGTCCAGTGGAGGAACAAGGCAGGCAGCATGAGCAGTGGCCAGCAATGCAGAATTCTGCAGCCCAGATAGGCCCAAGTGAATTAAACTAATCGAACAATGATTCAACAACTAGAGGCTTCTGAGGACACTGTTTACTTCATCAGTGTTGGAGTAATCAGGAGCCCTTTGGAGTGAGTAGAAGACACAAATGAAGTGTAATAAAATACTGACAGATTGCCTATGCCCCCCAAAGTGACAAGACAATAAATTAAACAATGACTAGGATATTAATCAAATCACTGGATCTGATTGAGTGTACCAAATAGAAATAGAGTTACTATTATTATTATTTATTTATTTTTTGCTTATCCAGATTGGGGAATTAAAAGCAAATGTTAGTTTTCTTAAACACACACACACACACACACACACAAATTCCCCTTTTTTATGCATGTGAATTTTATAGTACAAATTACATTCTTCAGTTTTAAGAGGTACAATAAATACATAAAAGAATATTAGCTTGTCAATTTGTACATTCCATGAACTCTAAGTGCCCTCCTACACTTTCTCTTCTTTATATCCACTGCATAATTGTGGTGTGTGTGACATGTGTTTTCTGAAATTTACAAGTACAGGTAAATCCCAGAAAAGTACTCCTCCCTGAAAAAATATACATAAAAAATTTAGATAGATCATTCTTTGCATAGTAAAACCCACAGATTCTATGTGTCTTTGTAGTGTTTGTGTGTGTATCTGTCAGATTTACAATTTCTGAAGAGATGATAGAGTCAAGGTAGTCCCTGACCATTTATTAATTGGCCAGTTTCAAATGTCATGCTATTGTCATTTAATCACACATGAGAAATAAAAATGGTGGTGAGGACAGTTACTGACTTGGCTTTAAAAAGCAGAAATAGTTTGAAAAGCTGCTTTAACATTTATGGTTACGTCTGAACTGCAAGCAAACTGAGGTAGTACAGTTGATACACCTTCCTTTTAAGAAAGGAAAGAATCTGCAGGAAAAACACATTTCAGCTATTTATCTTCTACCAATAATTATTCTCAAAATCTCTTTGAAAGAGTTTGTATAAACTAATTCATATTGTGAAATTATTTTCAAAAGTCCTGCATTACATATTGAGACTAATGAGATTTCATTTCAGTGTGTTGAAAAAGCCTCGCTATGTATTGCTATATTGCTAAATCTTTTTGTTCTTCCCCCTCTTCTTTTTAAGAATCATATTTACTTTTCAACTGTTAGTGGTTTTATTATATCATTCAAACAAAAGCATCTTTGAGAGTAGGTGAGGCTTTGGTAAAGTTGATAATCTCACATATATCTCTAGCTACACTCTAACTCTCCCTCAGACCCTACAAGAACCACAAGACATTAAAAGTTCAATTCACAGAAAACAAACAACAAACAACAACAACAAAAAGTACAGATGTAACAAATACAAGATATTTGTATTTGTATATCATTATACTAGTTCATATTCATGTAGTATTTCATATTATCTTACTGTGTTTATACTCTGCCACAATGTTAGCAGAATGATTTGGTATCTATGTTTTCTAGGATCTGAGAAAATAAATATGAAGAATTTAAAATCTAAGACTCAAAAACGCTCAAATCCTAATAAGTGAAACATGGAAAAGAGCAAATATATCTATAAGACATTTTTACAACACAAAGACTTATGGGAATCTGGAAGAGGGTTTATTATCTCAGTTTGGTTCCCTGATTCTGACACTCTCAGGAGTTAAGTTTAGGACTAATTCCTAAAAGAATACCAGAGACTTCTAAAGTAGAAAGATAAAAGACAGTTTTCAAAGAGGAGAATGTGTGGAAGGCCAGAAACAGCATGGTAAGAAGTGTGCTAATATTGATCACTAAGAGAATATTAGGATGGATGCGAAATATAACTGGAGAAGATTGGAATAAATCATGGAGGATCTTCTATGTCCCATTATGAAGTTCAAATATTATTTCAAAGGTGATTGAGAGGTTCACAGAAGATTTTTAAGGACATATGTTATATAACTTACTTAAAATATCTATTTCACAATTACAGGAAAGCAATAGAGGATAGATAGTGATTACATTAACTACTTGCCTTTTGAAACAGATTGACTCTATTCAAATCTCAGCCAGCTCTGCCACATTTTAGCCATGTGTACTTGGCTAAATGTGTGTCTTAATTTTATCATCTCTAACATATGATTTTCATGTGAATTAAACTGAATTTATGTAGAGTACTTAGAACAAAGCTTAAAGTATACGTTTTATAGAATACTCAGCTATTTATATAATAATTATTACTATTACCAGTGTTTTTCTAATTTTTGTTGTTAAAGGGTATAATAATACTGTAGGCAGAAAAATCATATTAGAAGAATACAGTTATATTTTAAGGAAGAGAGCTGGATCTCTGATATTTTTATAGTTATTTGGATAGAATATAAAAAGATGACCTTCCACTTAAAAAAATAGTAAATATGTCTAGTATGTAGTGGTTATTGAAAATCAAGTTTGCTTATTTTAAAAGATAAACTGAGGTATATTACACATTTTTTAAAATTTATTTGAGCAAAAATGTATTCTAATCAAGCATGGCCAAACTAAAGTGATCAGTTCTTCATTGCTTGACAGGAACTCTGGGAAAGACTTATAGAGAAAAAGCTGAAGAAAAGCAAGATATTAATGGATATTAGCTTAGCCTATCTGGCTATTTGTGACTGGTTGTCCCTAAGTTTTAATTTTGTGATCTTGTGGCATTCACTGGCTTAGATATTGAATTGCTTTCATCAGCCACCACATTAGTGCCACATCAGTCTAATGGCCTCCTTTGTTGAATTAATTTAACACTTCTCAGGTATTTAGTTCAGGTGATTGTTTGGGTACCATCTGACATAATAAACATAAGATGATATATTTGTAAGGAGACTTTTAAAATTCTCTTTTGGAAAATATTAGTGTTTAATGAGACGATACTACTGACAAATGGCAATATTAAGTCAAAAACTACATTTATAATAAAAGCTTAGAAATTTTCCCTTCAGTTGTGAGTTGGGTTTTCTTAAATTACTCTTACATTTATTTCTCTCTGTGATTGTATAGGTAGAAAGTGATGAATGCAGGAATGTCTTTGTTAATGTTGTACTAAAGTTTGCTTCACTAAGTAAATGAAAATGAGAATTAGTCTGCTACTTTTTACTCAACTTAATAAAAATGATGCTGCTTTTTTGGAATAAAGTGAGGTAGTTTATACTGCAATAATGATGCATAACAAATTCCAAAACTGAAACATTCAAAATTTGCTTTTTGCACACATATATATGGGTCAGCAATGGCTATATTAGTTTGCCTAGGCTTGCTTCCAGGCTAAAATTTTGGTTCAGGTCTGATCCATTTTTCTCCTCATTCTAGGATCAATGTTTTTTTTGTTTGTTTTTTTTGTTTTTGTTTTTTAATGGTGGATTTGAGGAACCTAATAGGACAAAGCAAAGCTTAAAACACACATTTAATTATTTTTCTCTCATCAAATTCATTGTGAAATAAATCTGAAAACAAACAAACAAACACTTACCTGGCTAAGCCAATATCAAACTGGCAGGAAAACATATCTCTATTTGTTCGAATGAGAGGCATTTAAGAATTTACATGGTCAAGGATATGAATCAATCAATCTCTCTCTCTTTCTCTCTGTCTCTATCTATCTATCATCTATCTACTTCTATTATTGAAAGGGTTGGCAATAATAATTTATTCTATCATATTTACTCTTATTTTTCTGAAATAACATAAATAGAAAGTCAGCTTTATTTCAAACTATTCAAACTAGTTAAATTTTACCTAGGTCTGAAAAATCCGTGTGAGGATGTGCGATATGTGCTCAACCATAATTTTTCCAGCAAGCTTACAAACTAAATGGAACCAGTTGTAAATTAAACCAGACAAATTGATGATTCTTCCTCACAGATTGTGCACTGTGAAAAGAGCCATTTCAAGAGTTCCAACACTTAAGGATTAGATGAGATAATATCTTGAAAGAGACTGAATAAGGCAAACCAGAGACTCAAAGAGAATCAGAAGAGATGGCAGAGAAGAGAGCTAGAAAATAGATGAGAGAAGTGTTGCTTAAAGATGAACATACGAGTAAGTTGAACACTAACAAATATTTAGTAGATATGACACTTAGTAGTTCATTGATGGGTAAGCGATAATTAGAGAAATTAATTTTTTGATAGCATAGAATGATTGGAATGCATTTGAAAATATAATTCCTCTGTATTTTTGATGATTGATGGGAAAACAATAATTTTTCTTTTTTGAAAATAAGTAAGTCAGAGATCAATAGTTCCTATAAAATACTCAGGAGCTTCAAATCCTATAAAGAAATTATCGAAGTACTGATTATATTTATTGTCCTGATAAAAAATAAACCCAAGCAACACTTTTCTAATATAAAACTTCCTACATTTTGCTTCAAATATAATTGTTTTCCTAATAATACTATAGTATTGTTGCTTTCTATAACCTTAGGAACCTCTGACATAGTTGGAAACATATGATGTATAAAAATAATGTATAGGGGAAGCCGGGATGGCTCGGTGGGTTAAGCACTCACTTTGCAGCCCCAGGGACTGAGGATCGAATCCCGGTCCTGGCCCGGGTGGACCCATATGCTGAACTGGGGAGTGCCCCCAGTTCAGTTCTCACCAGGGTGAGACCCCGGCCCAGTTCCTGCCCTGTGCAGCCCCGTGCCCACCTGTGGAACAAAACTATGTGGAAAAACCAATGATGTACAACTATGGAAACTCTTCTGGGCCCTCCCCTTCTCTGTCTCTGTATCTCTCTCTCTCTCTCTCTCTCTCTCTCTTTGTCAAAAACAAAATAAATTTGAAAAATAAATAAATAAATAATGTATAAACAATATGCTATTTTTTTTCTAATTTGCTTAGGTTACTTATAATTATAATTACTTTTATATAAAACCTATAACTTATTTATTGAGTTGTTTTACTAGTTAATTTATTTTCATATGTTTTGTTTCCAAAGTAACATTTTTAAGAACATAATTTAATTACTGATAATTGGTGGGCGATGGTTTACAATTTATTTTAAAACATTGAATTTATCCTGAACTAAATAATAAAAATACACACACACACACAATACAATGAGATGTAGACAAAATTTTATATCATGTCAGATAAGAAGTTTTGTGTGAATGTGCTTATATACATATATGTATGTAACCAAAAGCTTATTATAATCACATCAAGGAAAAGAGATGATTATCCACTTAATAATTTTGAAGTATAAATACTGACCTTGATAAAGAAAATAATATTATATTTTAGATGTTCATAAAATGATTGAGAGAAGAGATATCTATTTTGAAAAACAAATGTGTATATTCTAGGGTCTTTATCTACAGGGAATATATTTATCTCACACAGCCAAATAGAACCCAAAAATGTCATTGCACATTTTCTTCTTACTATTAAAAAATATAATGTATCAGGTAAAAGCTTTAAAAACTGTGATATTAATATGTATTTACATTTTGTTCTCACTACTGAAAAGGCTCAGTATATACAGTATATGCACATCTACTAGAGATATAAAGGTAAATATTTTCTTAATCAAATATTTTTTTTAAGTTTTATTTATTTTATTTTATTAATTTTTTGACAGAGAGAGAGAGAGAGATACAGAGACAGAGACAGAGAGAGAACTTAACTGGGGGAGCTCCCCAGTTCAGCATATGGTTTTGCACGGGCCGGGGCTGGGATTCGATCCTCATCCCCGGCGCTGCAAAGTGAGCGCTTAACCCACTGAGCCATGCCGGCTTCCCCATCAATCAAATCTTTAAGTACTCTTATTTGCTTAAACTAATGCATGTTTCACATTTTGCTTTTTATTCTTTTTTTTATTTCAATGAGTATCTGCTGAGCCTCCTCTCTGTATGATACATTGTACTAACTCCCTCATCCTCCACTAATAATAATTTGTCATTATTCTCATCAAGGTATTTGATTAGCATTATGTCCAGTGAACTTTTTGGTTTGTTTCTTTTGCTGAATATCATTTAGTCTATGTCATATACTCACTGAAAGTTATATAGGAAATATAACTATGGCTGTATCACGAATTACTCAAAATCTTAGTCCATGAATGACCATTTATTATTCTCGTGGCTTGTATGGGCCAAGAATTCAAATAGGGCACAGTAAGATAGTTTGTTTTAGCTCTTCAAGGGCTATAGCCTCACCAGGAAGTCTTGATGGTTTGGGTAATTTGAAGTCTCACTTGCTCACTTGGCTGTCAGTTGATAATGGTATTGGCTCAGAACTCATGGAACTATCATTGGAACACCTACTTGTGGCCTCTCCATGTGGGTAAGATTTCTTGGCCAGTGGTCCACAACCTTTTTGGGACCAGAAACCTGTTTTATAGCAGACAATTTATCCATGAACTGGAAGGTGAGGGTGGGTGGGTGTGGGGATAGTTTCAGGATGATTAAAGTGCATTACCTTTGTTGTGCTCCTTTTTTCTATTATTATTACATTTTAACATACAATGAAATAATTATACAACTCACCATAATGCAGTTAAACCTCTCCACTAATGTTAGTCTGTGTTTGCAGTTGCTCCCCAGTGCTGGTATCACTGCCTCAGCTCCACCTCAGATCATCAGGCATTAGATTCTTATAAGGAACACCCAACCTTGATCCCTTGCATGTACAGCTCACAATAGGATTCATGCTCCTATGAGAATCTAATGTCTTTAGTAATCTGAAAGGAGTCAGAGCTCAGATGGTAATGGGAGGGATGGGAGTGGCCGTAAATACTCACTCGCTTGCTGCTTAACTTCCGCTGTGTGGTCCAGTTCCTAACAGGCCATGGGCTGGTACTTGTCCATGGCCTGGGGGTTGGGGACCCCTGTTTTTATTACACTGTGGCTAGGTTCTGTGGTTGATCATCCAGAGACAGAGAAAGAGAGAAGAAGAAAGGGAAGGGAAGAAAGAATAAAGGGGAGATAGAAGGAGAGTGGGAGGAGATGGGGGAGGGAAAAAAAGAAAAAGAGAGAGAGAGAGCTCCTTTTAATGACAAAGCTCCAATTGTCAAAGAGTATCAATTCTGCAATACATATTGTACAGAAGAATCACAGTCTTTTCCTAGATTCAAAGAAAGAAAAATAGATTTCAACACTTGGCAGGGAAGCGAAGTGGCAACGCTTAAAAAGGTATAAAGAAAGGTTTGAAAAAAATTAGAGGGCTGTGGTAATTTTACAAAACACAATCCACCTCTGCACAACCTACCTCAATATTAAAATATCAAATGTGGCCATCATCAGTCCAGATATATTTATGCATATTATATTCATGTTTATTTTTATGCTAATTTTATGTTTCATATTTTAAGTAACCATAATATATATCTCATATTTAAAAGAATGAAGAAGATATTTCACTTAAGCTTATCTGCAATGACGCTTTTTTGGGTCACATCCACAGGCTCTGGTTGGGCATATTTTGGAGAGCCACCATTTAATCTACTATAGTAGCAATAGTATATTTTATCAAAACATAGAAAATTATTAGTACACAAATTGCTTAATTATTTTAAAGGTAAAGTACAGGAAGTTATTTTAGTTACTTTATTTTCAGTTGCTTCCCCCCCCCCCCCCCCCCTGCCCCGGTGTTATCATGTGCTAGTCATCCTTAATTGAAGTCTTTACAAAATCAGGGAATTGTTTTTTTTCTTTTTTTAGATTCCTAATTACCATTGAATTAAGGTTAACATGAATTTATTGAAATAAACATTACCCTTTGCTTGTTCAACTACTGGATTTGAAATTCAGTCTATATATAGAAGAGCAGAGTAAGATGTCTACCTCTCTGCCAAGCCTCATACTCTCTAAGAAAACAGATAGAAAAAGGAAGAAAACTGTAGCTTGTATATTTTTCTATAAACATGGCCCACTATTGTTGAATTTATTTCAAAACAAATGTAATGTACAATTTATGAATTACTTAATTCATAATCTACTTATATCATGAAATTGATAATCTAATATAAACCCATCATTTATTAATTAATCCCTATTTATTCCTAACTCTTTATTAATTCATACTTGTTTTTGACTTTCCACTTTTCCTAAAATGTCTCACATAGACAGACCAGTAATCTTACTACTAAAACAAATACATTTTGCATGTTTAATTTAAAAATTAAAAAGTTATTTTAAGGTGACCAGATTTTAACATTGGTAAAGCGGGACACCATTGACTGGGGGGGTGGGGGTTCTTGATTAAAAATTTGGTTTATCTCCCGCCGTTCCCTAGCTTGTCATGCATTCTTTCCAAAAATCAGGACTTTTTTAAAATGCCGCGGGACACGGGATAAATTGTTAAAAATCGGGACTGTCCCACCAAAAGCGAGACATCTGGTCACCTTAATGTTATTTATTAAATGCATGTAATAATTCTCCCAATATTTTTCTCAAATGCCGTGTCTCTACAGTATTGTAATTGAGTATCTTTTTTTTTTTTTAAATATTTATTTATTTATTTTTATTGTTTTTTGACAGAGAGAGAGAGAGATACAGAGACAGAGAGAGAACTGAACTGGGGGAGCTCCCAGTTCAGCATATGGTTCCACACGGGCCGGGGCCGGGATTCGATCCCTGGTCCCCGGCGCTGCAAAGTGAGCGCTTTACCCACTGAGCCATCCCGGCTTCCCCGTAATTGAGTATCTTAACAGTATGAGTTCTGATAATGAAAGTAAATTAAAACACAATCAACATTATTATATTGAATATGGGGATATTTAAGTGTAATACAAATGAGAATCTGTAGCAAAGAGAGAACTTTGTAAATCATGAGCTTGAGTCAAATAAAGATATATACTCAATCTTTGACTCAAGTCAAATATTTGAGAAAATGTCCTCAACTTGTTCTCCAATTTAATAGCCCATTATACTTTAGCTACAAATAAATTATCCATCAATAATTAATTTAATTTTAGGCTCTATTTAGTCATTACTGTCATAGTAGATTTGCCAGAGATTTTTTCCAGCTTAAATTTTCCCTAAACTCAATAATAATTTAGGAAAGTCAGCAATAGGATGCTGATTTTGGGGAAGAACGAGAGGTGTACTAGAATCAAGCATGTCAGTTACCATTTCTAAAGTTACAATACCAAGATTTGATTCTCAGTAATACTTGGTTTACAATGAACATATTGTAAGATGTTTAGATTTCTTTCTTTTTTTTTTTTTTAATTTTTTTTTTAATATTTATTTATTTATTTTGACAGAGAGAGAGAGAGATACAGAGACAGAGAGAGAACTGAACTGGGGGAGCTCCCAGTTGAGCATATGGTTCCGCACGGGCCGGGGCCGGGATTCGATCCTCGGTCCCCAGCGCTGCAAAGTGAGCGCCTAACCCACTGAGCCATCCTGGCTTCCCCAAGATTTCTTAAGTTCTCTTTAAATTGAGGAAGTTTTAAAATATTAAAATAGTGGAATAATAATAATATTTATATTTTTATTACTTGAATTTCAAAGTTCTGTTCTTAATTATAGACCTGTTTATAATTGCCTGAAACCATCAGTTAAACTAAAAATAAACTTGATGTTTTAGCATAATGGGACTATTTTTTTTCTTCTGGTTTCATACAAATGAAAAAGAAAGATGAAGTTAGTTATTATTTTTCTTAATTGAATTGGTCTCTAAAATATTTTTTATGCATCATAGTAACTTGAAAATTTCTTTACATTTTTAACAAAGAAAATATCTTATTCAAATCAAAATTAAAATAACTACTGATTAACTAAATTTAAAAAATGCATTATGAGAAATTAAGACATTTACTTAACTTGGCTATTTATAATTCTGGTAAAATAATCTTTTAACTGGAATATCCTATTTTATGTGTTCATAGCACAAGTAGATATAAAATTAATTATTTTAAACTTTAAAAAAGTTAATGTTTCATTAGATTTGTAGAGCTATAATGTGATAATTGCTATTTTGATAAATTATTTATAACCTAATTAAGTGTGCAGTATAAATATATTTAGCTTTCACTGAAACTTTTTATTGGGTATTAACTAAAAATATCTCATAAAAGTATGGTAATAAAAATCATACAGTTGATATAACTGCAAATTAATAATAAAGCTTAACTCTTAAAGTTTTTGACAGAGAGACAGGGGAGAGCCCACAGCAGTCTCCATAGTTGCTCATCATTAGCTTTCAATGTAGTTTCATTGCCCAGATGGATGCTGGGCTGTGCAGGGCAGGAACCAGGCCAGGGGCCTCCCAAATGGGAGACAGGCCTCAGATAGGGGCCTCTTACATTGGAAGCTCAGCAGGGCAGGAGCCACACCCGGAGCCTCCCACATGAGAAGCTTGCCCTGGTGAGAAGCGAACTAGAGGAACAACCCAGTTCAAAATATGGGTCCACATGACCTGGGACCGGGATTTGATCCTTGGACCCCAGTGCTGCAAGATGAGCTCTCAACTGGCTAAGCCATTCCAGCATCCCCCAAGAAAAAAAAGTTTAAAAAGACATTTAAAATTTTGTTAAATTAACAGCAATTCATCTAAAACAAATTTTGTGTAGAAATAAAGCTTAGCAAGCAAATTTTAATTTTATTCTTAAGAAGCTGGAATAGTAGAATTCTTTTTAATTTTTTGTTATTGTTTATTAAAAAAATAGGATTTACTAAGTATACTTGGTTAAAACCTCTGCCTCTTTGAACATGACTCCTTTCCATCATACTTCCCACCATGTCTGGCAATATAACATGGAAGTTGCATTTTTGGTAACTGATTATGGGGACATTAAGTTGGAGATGAATTTATTATAGATTTAGTGGAATACATTTATGCTAAACAAAATTACTTCCACCTATATTATACTTTTTAATCTGGCTGCTAAAGTAATGGGCTCGTGGAATTCTAACATCCATTGTCAAAAATACCTAAGTCATGAAAGGACACAGCCTGACTCAAGATGATGTTGTAGTATGTATTCTATGGCACTAAGCATTGAAAATGTGTGGGTAGAAAAAATAAACAAGGTATTAATTGTTCATAACTTTGACAAGTCATAGTGAAATATTTTATTTGATAGGGATATATTTTATGGTTTAAGATACAATATGGGTCTGAACTTTGTGTATCCACTTAAACATTTTTTTTTTCAGTAAATACTGGCATATAGTAGGCTCTTTATATCCCCGAGTTTCATATCTACAAAATGAACCAACCATGGATTAAAAACAGTATTTTCAATCTGCAGATGCGATGGGAGTTCACAAATGCGTATGGCTGGCTATATACACTATTCTACTATTTTATATGGGGGTTTGGGCAACCACAGAATTTGATATTGTAATGAGTCCTACAACCAATTATCTGAGGATATCAAGAAAACATTTTAAGTTTTGGGAGTAGTCAAAAGTTATACACAAATTTTGGACTGTGCAAGAGTTTGGCACCTCAAATTCCCACATTGTTCAAGGATCAATTACACACACACTATCACAATATATATTAACTAAAAAAGTAATTCCTGTGTTTGTAGGAAGTGATACAAAACTGTATCATTACCACAAAATGTTAGTAGATCTGTCTGTGAAGTAGCATGTTCTGTATATTCCAAGCTATAGAATATCATTTTAATGAGATATCATACTAACAAAATAAAAAAACTGGAAAAAAATGTTTCCTTAACCAACCACAATAAGACAATGAAGCAAACAATCCTGTTAACATCTCACCTAACATTCTATTCTAACTATAGAAAATAGAATAAAACTATGTTTGTATATGAAAAGACTATCCAAAAGTGTACTGACAAGCATTATTGTAGAGGTGTGTCTGGTAGCTAACTCATACATATATTAGGCAAGTATTCTTAACTTATGGTGATTATGTTAGTTAGCAGTTTTAAATAATGTATAATGTAACATTTATTTTTGTATTTATTTTGGATGACTACTCTAAATTAATAAACTTTAAGAATCACAAAACCTACATCCTTTCTGTGACTAGACGTTAAAGTGCAACTGAGATCTTCAAAGGATGGAGATAGCCTGGTAAACAGCGTGGGAATCAATGAAGGGGTTGACGTTGAGTTGAAGAGCTCAACTAATATAAAATAAGTTTTTAAATGTATAGCTGCTGGCTCTATGAATAACAAGAGAAAAAGCTATGTAATAAACAACAGACTTAGTTTTGCTATTAACAGTTGGTAGGTCTCATAATCTCTTTTGGATTTATGTTTGCAGTAGGAGGTTAAAAAGTACAGATACAGTAAAAAAAAAGTGTCATTTATTATAAGACAAGTTTTTCATTTTATCTATAAGTAAATTTACCACAGAATATAAATACTTACCCAGTTAAACTTTCATTGACAGAAGAGGAACTCACACTTAACCTACTAACACTGGACTCTGGACTACGAAAATAAACTTGAATCACCCACACACCCACAGAGGAGAGTCATGTTATTTTCAGGTTTTCCTTACATGAGTTGAATTTTTTTATGTAGAAAATAAAACTTTACAGAAAAAATTAAGTTCAATTTAACCCGATTCGTTTTTTTTTTCTTTTCTTTCCTTTCCTCTCCTTTCTTTTCTTTATTAAGGTGGTTCATTGTAAATGTAGTTTTGTTATTTCAAATGACTTTTTACTTTAGCATAATATATATATCTCAGAAAATAAATTGGTATTATTACATGATGTTTATATTTCCATATATGATATAAAACATAATTATGTAGTGTTTTTATAGCTCAAAATTATTTCTAAGATCATAGCAATATAAGTTACATCAAAATTATTAATCTTAATTGTGACACTGAATTACAGATACTTTTTTTTATACCTTTTCCCATTTTCAGTGATTTACTGCTATAAACAATGCACTAAAAACATTTATAGGTGTTTTTACTTGTTCAGTTACAAGTGGCTAGGGAGCTTCAGGTGTGGTATACTTGGATTCCTCTCTTTATCTTTTGTGTACCCACTGTAAGATTTTGCTTCACAGTAATCATGAGGCTTATATTAATTATCTTCTCAGTAGAACAGTCTGTAACCTGATAATTTAATTTCATCACACACAAAAATTGTCATTTCAATGCCACAGGTTACCTTTTTTTATAGTGCATGTCTATTGACAAATTATTATAGCTATAATTATTTTTAATGCTATTGTCCTCTAAACCTTTATATCAGAGTTAAACATAACATATTGCTACTAGAGGGAAACAGTGTCCTGGCGCCAAAAGACTGACACAGGAGTTAGGTAATAGAATTAGCGTTTATTACAAGGGTCCCTGTTACCCCAGACAGTGGAGACTGGGTGGAAGAAAGGTGAAGAGCCTTTGTTTTAGAGCTGCATTCAACATGCAAAAAGAAATAACCCTGCTGCCACCCCACAGACCTGTCCTAGATCACACCTGGGGCCCTTCCCCCTTTTAACAGTACTGTCCTTTGGAGAAGGCTGGAGGCTGCAGAATGAGGTTCCATGCAGATCTCCAAGGCAGCAGAAACCAAAGACCAAAAAGGCCGATGCAGAAAGGAGAGGGCCGGCCGTCTCTGCCCTTTCTCTGCTCACCGTTCTCTGGGAAGCACAGGCAGCTGGCATTTTAGTCCTTCAGGTGGACCTCGGACTTCCACAGAAATAGAGGGGCAATCTCTGGGCTTCCAGCCCAGTGATCCTAACGCTGAGCTACCTCACTGCCAGCTCTCAGCCTTTCTTCTTCGGCTATGCTCCCAGGGCTGGGCTTGGTCTACTGCTGTTCTTGATGGGCCTAGCTGCCTGCCTCCTGCAGACTGCACATACCTCCAGGTTCCAAACACTCCTGCACAAAAGCTCTCCTTCCAAAAAGCCCTCCTTTTTTTTTATAGCCTCACCAGTAATCGACAGGAGGGTTTCTCTTTCCCTGCCAATTATTGCCCATTACCACTAACCACTCACGTCCTCCAGCCCGCAATGTTTTGGTTCTTGTGAGTTTCAGCCCATTACCACCAATTATCCCTACCTCCTGGCAGCTCCCCCTAGCTTTCGTTGTAACAGAGGGGAGATACGGGAGGTGCCCTGCCTGCTTATTTACAGCTATTCCGGGTAGCCGTCTCTTTTAGCGGCCGCTCCCTTCTTACCCGGCTACAATACCATCGTAGACAATATTAAAGTATTGTGAATTGGAATATAACTTACCTTTTGCAGTATGTTTGCAGACGGACCTGGATCCTGGATCTACTGGGGCTAGTCAGCTGGAGATCACTGGGGTGATCTTGGTGTCTGGATCCACGATGCCCAGTCCAGTGGGTAGCACGCCAGGTGGGGTACCTGGCTTGGCAGGAGCCACTCTGGAGGCTGGGGCCACAGGAGTTGGCCTGGCATTTGGCAAGTCTGAAGCCTGGGACCACCGGAGTCCACCTGTGTCCTGGGGCCTTGTGGTTGCCCTGTGTGGGCCAGTCTGGTACCGGGATTGGCTGTGAACCTGGGTCGTGGGAGCGAGTTTTGTGGCTGGGGCCTTGGGGTTGGCCTGGCACTTAGGCAACACAGAAGCCTTGAGGCTGTAGGAGCTGCTTCACAGCCTACTGTAGGGGGGCGGGGGTGGAGGGGAGGGCAGCCTGACCCTGGGTTGCACTGAGGGCCTGCGACCTTGGGAGCTGGCCAGTGCAAAGGTGCTTCGGAGTCCGCAGCAGCTGGCTTGAAGCATTGGGTGGGGGTCTGGGGCCTTACTTATCACGACCGGACTTACAATCAACATTCACAGTGGCACCTGCGCTTGGTGCGTGGGTCATCTTGGGACCCAGGAAAGAGCTCAGTACCGAGGTGAGAGCCTAGGTGCACAGTAGCCTGCCTGGAGCATTAGGCCGAGTGTCTGGAGTTGTGGGGAATGAGTGCAGCTTGTGGGAGCTGAGAATTTCCGGACTCCTGATTTCGGGCAGCCAGCGGCGCTAAGGTGAGCTGGGTGCCCCAAGGCCTGAGCCTCCTTGCCTGGGGTGAGTCTGCAGCCTGGGGGAACTGGAGCACACCTGGAGCCTGGGGTCATGGGCAAGTGCTGCAGTGGGCTGGGGGCAGAGGTCATGGACCCACTGGAAGCCTGCTGTTGCAGAAGCTGGCTGAGTCCACAAAGGAGAGGCACTTGGGTGAGCCTGTGGACACGGGATGGGCCGGGACCTAGGTTCATGGGAGCCAGCAGGGAGTCTTCTAGGGCCATAGTGTCAGCCTGGTGCTGGGGTGGGCTGGCTCTCGGGACTCCTGTGAAGTTGTGTGCCCACTTTACACTCTTACACTGAGACAGAGTGTCTGTCTTCCTGCTGGCCGGCCCAGACTCGGGGGAGGGGTGATGTGGGTAATGCAAATCTATCCTGTCCTCTTCAGTGCATCTTATTTGTGTGCTTCACCCAAGTGTTATTCTTTCTCATCTGGAATCCTCGGCTCTTGTCAAAGTGTTCTACTGCACAATTAGTTGTTTAAATTGATGTTTCTTGGGGCACAAACGCTAGAAATTCCTAAGCTTCCATTTGGTAACGTTGCTCCTCCCCTTGTCTCCTTCATTTATACATTCAACTTTTGATGAGCATTTAAGTATTTTCTTGGGGAGGAGAGAGTTGTTTGAATACTGTAGCTATAAACATCCTAGTACACGTTTTACTTAAAAATATATGAATTTTCTTTTACGGTGCACTTATGGAACCATGAGGTATGCATAAACTTCGTGTTAGAAGCTACACTTTAAGGGTTTTTTCAGTCACTTTTCCAATTTACACTCTCACCAGTGGTGTGTGATAGTTAACTCATTTCCATATCCCTTTCAAAACTTGGAACTGATAGTTACCGTATTTTCCGGCGTATAAGACGACTGGGCGTATAAGACAACCCCCTAATTATTTTTGTTTTAGACATTTTGGTGTATATAAATTTATGTAATTTTATTGACAACTGATAAAGGTGAACATTTTTAATGTTTGTTGTCCATTTTACATAAGAATATTCTCTTATATAAAAAAATAGTCTTTTAGCCATTTTAGTTTTCTATTGTGTCATGTACCGGTATTTTTTTTTTCTTATTAATTGTCGCATACAAAAATCAGATGCAAGCACACAGACACTCTTCTAATTTGGTAGGTTGTTTTTGTACTCAGAATTGTGTTTTTTGAGAAACAGATATTCTTTTTTTTTAGTTTTTAAGTTTAATGGAGTGACATTGGTTGGTAAAAATGACATAGGTTCCAGGTGTACAAATTCTACATTACACCATTTATATAGTGCATTGTGTGCTCACCACCCAGTCAGTTCTCCTTTCTTATTTATTTATTTATTTATTTATTTATTTATTTATTTATTTATTTATTTATTTTTACAGAGGAGAGAGAGAGAGAGAGATACAGACACAGAGAAAGAACTGAACTGGGGGAGCTCCCAGTTCAGCATATGGTTCCGCACGGGCCGGGGCCGGGATTTGATCCCTGGTCCCTGGTGCTGCAAAGTGAGCGCCTAACCCACTGAGCCATCCCGGCTTCTCCTAGTTCTCCTTTCTTCACGATATATTTGATGGCCCCTTCCTCCTCTTCCACCCCCCTCCCCCCATAACCTGAGGTAACCATTAAACTATTGATTGTGTCCATGAGTTTTTTTGTCTTTGCTGCTCTCAGTTTTATATTCCACATATAAATGAAGTCATATATTTCTTAATTTTTCAAGTCTGACTTATTTCACTTAACATGATGATCTCTAAGTCCATCCATGTTGTTGTAAATGGCTGTATTTCATCTTTTCTTATTGCTAATATTTCTCTGTGTAAATGTACCACAACTCTACCCAGCTATCTATCCAAGGACACTTTGGTTGCTTCCATAAGTTGGCCACTGTAAACAGTACTGTGATGAACATTGAAATACATATATCTTTGCGGACTAAGGCTTTCAAATTTTGGGGGGTAGATACCCAGAAGAGGGATTGCTGGCTGGTATGGTAATTCTATTCTTAATTTTTTGAGGAATTTCCATACTGCCTTCCAGAGTCCATAGTGGTTGTACCAATTTACATTCCCACCAGCAAAGTATACAAGGGTTCCCTTTTCTCCACAGCCTCTCCAACACTTGTTATTCCTCATCTTATTATTCAAGTCATTCTAACAGGTGTGAGGTGGTATCTCATTCTGCTTTTAATTTGAATTTTCCTAATTGCTAGTGATGTTGAGCTTTTTTTATATATCTGTTGGCCGTTTGTATGTCTTTATGGGAGAAGTGTCTGTTCAGGTCTTCTGCCATTTTTCAATTGGATAGTGTTTTGTTTCATTTTGTTGTTGTTGTTGTTTTTTTGTTGTTGTTGTTGTTTAGTTGGACCAGTTTATATATTTTAGATATTAGCCCCTTATCAGAGGTATTATTTGCAAATACATTCTCCCAATTGGTTGGTTGCCTCTTTGCTTTGTTGATGGTTTCCTTTGCTGTGTAGACACTCTTTTATTTGATAAAGTCCCATTTATTTGTTTTTGCCTTTACTTCCCTTGCTTTTGAGGTTAAGGTCATAAAGTCCTCTCTGAACCCAAGCTATAAGTTTAGTATCAATGTTTTCTTTAATCTCTAAGCAACATGTGCCCTCAGCTGAGAGACCTACTCATGGCAAGAAAATACCTAAAGGCCACAGAATGGGAGGCAAGAGAAAGAGGAGGGAAGGGAGTAGTGCAGAGATGTGCGACAGAGCACGGCTTGGAGACGGGCAGAGGAGACTGAGGTGGGAGGCTGGGTTTTTGGGCTGAAGTGCAGAGTGACTCTGGGCAGGTTGGAGGTCGAGAACCAACAAAAGGTGACAGATGTTCTTAATTTTACTATAGCTCACTTTTTTTCCTGTTATAGTCAGGGCTTCTTGGAACATGTTTTAAAAAAATAAATCTGTTCTATTCCAATACTATGAAAATGTCTTCTTTTCAGTTCTTTTGTTTTAACCTTTATAATCATATGTACAGTCATTCTGAACATACCCAATAAGGTCCCAAGGTTGTCACACATGGCTGTATTTCATCTTTTCTTATTACTAACTGGTAATGCATTGTGTAAAGGTACCGCAACGTTATCCAGTTATCTGTCAAAGGATATTTTGGTTGTTTCTATGACTTGGCCACCATGAACAGTGAAGGTATCCAATACTATAATTTCAAAATATATGAAAAATTTAGGGTTAAAAAGGACATCCCATAATTCTATCAGGGAACTTTATTTCCCTCAGTAGTTGATAGAATTAGCCAAAAAATCAATGAAGATATAAAATACCTGAATAAAAATATTGACAAATTTGACTTACTATGCATTGATAGAACATTTTACATAAAACTAGTGTTCACATTATTTTCTTGTGTGCACAGAATATTTATTATGTTGTTCAGATACCAAGCCACCAGTTAATAATTTCAAAATATTGAAATAATTTGTGTTTTTCCTGACCTTAATGGATTTAATCTAAAATAAATAACAAATAGACAACTAGAAAACTACCATTTGTAAGGGGAAAATGATATACATTACTAAGTAATTAATTAGCTAATAAATCAAAGTAGAAATTCTTAAAATGTTTGAACATAATAATAAGAAGCCATAACATGTTATCACTTGCAGGATATAGCTATAGCACTAACCTTAGAGGTATATACTAGCGACAATAATAGGAAGAAAATCAACAAATCTTTCATTTCAAGAAGCAAAACAAAACAAACAAAAAAGAAAAATCAAACCTAAGGAAAAAAGAAAATACATAATCAAAGCAAGAGCAAGAATCAATGAAAGAAAAAACAAGCGTATAATAAACCGAGTAAAGCTAAAAACTGTCAAATGATATAGTTTATTAGTTTAATAAACTTATGCTCAAATGAAAGGAAATATAGAGAAAATAAAAGTCACCAATGTTAGTAATAAAAAGGTTATCACTTCATAACCTTCAGACATCTATAAATAACAAGTGGATATTATAAACAACTTAATATCACATTTTACAGTTTGAACGATTTGGATAAATTATTCCAAATATTACCATACCAAAGATGACTAACAAAAAAATATAAAGTATACAGAATCTGATATCATTTTTAACAATTATATATCCAGTATATAAAAACTTCCAAAAATGGCAGACCAAAGACTTAGTGGCTATACTGATCAATTTTTCTAAACATTTAAGGAAGAAGCAGCACTAACCTTACACAAAATATTTCAAAGAATCGGATAAGATTAGACATTTTTATTTTTGAGGCTAGTGAATTCTTGTTTGTATAGCTTCATTCAGACTTGGCAATGTAATTTGTATAAAATGTTTCTTACTTTTTTTTTAAATTGGGTTAAAGTTGTGTTTTACATTTTTTATTAAATAATTTCTAGTATACCTCTAGCTAAATTCTTTTATCATCTTCCCTATTATTTATTTTGCTATGTCTTTTTACATGATTTGTGATAGTCATACTTTTTAAAAATAGCAACAAAATAATTTTGTACAATAGCTATTTTTTAGAGAGTCAGATGACTTGTGTAATTTTAGAGAATTAATAGATTTCAACTGGAAGAGAGGAAGTACTCTTTTTTTGGTGATGGGCATCATTTTCAGTAAAATATAGAAACCAAAATTCGTCATGTGAAAAGTCCGCCTGCATAGAATTCAATGCCTGTCTCTATTTCACTTCTAAATATTTATGTTAGACATATTTATTTCTCACTTGTTTTGAAAAAAATATCAAATAATTATAAATCCCTTAGAATAAACTTGACATTGGTAAGCACTATTAGATATTTTTACAGTTATTTCTGTATTAATAGTTCATCATCGAAATGATGGGATAAGATATGGCAGAAAGTTAGGTTATATAAAGTGAGTTTCAGTGCAAACAGATTCAGAAAGATCTCTCAATGGATTGCTCAAACCTGTAAAGGATTCTGGACCTTGTTACTATGGAATATATAGATTGCCTACCACTGAGGCAAAGGTTTGAGAACCTGTGGGCAATTACTGACCTTGAGACAAAGGGAATTTATCATTGTTGCTCCTAATGCATTGAGGGTAAAACTCCTGTGTGTGACTGAGAACGTTTAGCAGGTGAATTTGCAGAGGAGTTCAGAGGTTGTGAGATTGAGGAATGCCAGCACCAAGGGGATGTTTATGACACGAAAAAGAAAGGACTGATATGATACCTTGGAATTGGATCCCTGTGACAATGAATTTCCTTCTGATTCTTCAATTTTTTTTTTTAATATAAAGAATTATTTGAAGATTTGACCTAAATCCTTTTATTTGAGGAAGAATAACAGTGATTATGCAAACTAAGAGCATTTAGACACAGAATATGTTGATAAGTGTGCACACCAAGTTGCAGAAAAATTGCAGCTTTTAAAATTTCTGTTATACTTGGGCCTCTTGAGCCTCAAGGCACCAGGTTTTACAGGAGAATACTTTAACTTGCTAATTAACTTTAGCCTCTAGGTATTAAAAGCCTCTTCTTGTTTTTTTTTTTTTCTTTTTCTTTTTTTCTGGGCTCTACGTTTGTCTCTTGGGGAACTTCCCATTTTGTATTTTGTTTCGTTTTTGTTTTGTTTTGAAGGTGCATATAAATAATAGGAGACTTGCCTAATTTTGTTTGTAACTGGGAAGTAATGCTGCTATTTGAACTCTGGTCTTTGTATTGTCTTATGTGTAATCCTGGGTCTGCAGTTGAAGAATAGTCTGGTCAGGTCCCCTGGGGAGATGTGCATTCCTGTCCTCTGAAAAAACGTTAAATTGTTATCTTTTCATTCGGGAAAAGTCCTTTGATCCTCCTTTGTTAACGTGCTTGACCTGCAGACCTCTGAGTACACACTTTTCATTTTGTATTTCAATAAATGCTGGCTACTTTTTATCCTTTGATATGTTTCCGTTGCCCCTCTCCAGAGGGCTCTCAATAGGATGATGGCCTTCAAATCACAGAAATATGAGATTTCTGTATCACTATATAACTGAAAAGCATTTATTAAGATTTGTGTGTTCTGACTTATTCTATTTTCTTTTTACCCATGTAGTATAGCTACCCTTACTTTGCTATAACTATGCTTTTGGCATGAAACCACCCTGACTGACACTAACAAATGCTTCTAGGGTTTCAGTTATCCCAACAAATACCTATCCTCTTCAGAATTTTAATTTGAACATTCAATAACCAGTCTGTGACTATGGGCTTCCCTCCTGCCATTTATTTCATGTCCCACCCTCCCAAATCAGAAGAAGAGAGAACAAGATTTCTTTTTTTCTCTGTTCCTGAGAAAATACAGGCTACCTCTTTAATTTATATATTGAGGTGTTTTGTTTGTTCGTTTGTTTGTTTGCTTTTACCAATGGTATATGCTAATGCTGAGCCTTCAAATAGGCTTGGCTCTTATATATAAAGTTTACATTTTATTTTATTTTATTTTTAAATCATTGTTTTCAATAGTTTATGACCATCAGCACTTCAAATGTCTTATAGGAGGCTGTGCTGATTAATATAGTAGTCACTAGCCACAGTGGCTATTGAGTAATTAAAATGTGGACTATTCAGATTTAGATGTGCTATATGTGTAAAATGCACTATATATTTTTAATTTAATTTTTATTGTTAAATGTATTGGGGGTGACATTGCTTAGTAAGAATTACATAGGTCCCAGGGTACAATTCTACAGTACTTTGTCTATGTGTTACAATGCATGCTCACAGCACAGAGTCAGCTCTTTCTGTCCATCACTGTATATTTAGCTCCCCCTTCCTTCTCTCCCACCCTCCTACCCTCTTACCCTCAGGTGACTACTAAACTATTGACTATGTCCATAAAGTTTTGTTTTTTGTCACTTTCAGTTTTATATTCCATATATTAGTGAAATCATGTGGTTTCTTAGCTTTTTCTGTCTGGCTTATTTCACTTAGCATGATGATCTAAAGTTCCACCCATGTTGTTGAAAATGGCAGTATTTAATCTTTTCTTATCACTGAGCAATGTTCCATTGTGTAAATGTACCACAGCCTTTTTATCTAGTTATCTATCAAAGGCAACTTTGGTTGTTGCCATGTCTTGGCCACCACAAACAGGGCTGCAACGAACATTGAGGTACATATGTTTTTATGGACTAAGATTCTCAAGTTTTTTGGGTAGATACCCAGAAGGGGGATTGCTGGATCATATGGTAGCTCCATTCGCAATTTTCTGAGAAATCTCCATCATGTCCTCTGTAGTGGTTGTACCAATTTGCATTCCCACCTAGCAGTGTATAAGGGTTGCTTTTTCTCCACAGCCTCTCCAGCACTTGTTATCACTTGTCTTGTTGATAGTAGCCATTCTAGCAAACTTATTAATGAAAAAAACAAATATAAAATACCTCAGTAATATTTCCTACTGATCATTTCAAAGTATACAATTCATAATCATTTATCACATTCACAATATTGTGGAAATATCACCTCTGTCTATTTCCAAGATATTTTCATTACTCTGAAAGAGTTTGAAAGTAGGCAAATGAGAATTCCTGTTCATGCTCATGTGAGCCCAATTTGTGGTTTTAAGTCTGATGGTCAGTGTTGGTGGCTCAGAGACTAGAGTAGACACTGCTTCTCTCACTGTTCTGTCTTCATGCCTTGTAGTCTTGTAGTCTTCATGCCACTGTCCCATGTGTTTGGGCAAGTTGTTTATATTACCATTATACCTGAACTGTCTATTCTATGTAAACAAAATCCTAACTAAATACCTTTAATATATAATTTTAATCTACAACATAAAATTAATTCTTGTGCTTTTACCTTTATCAACTATATATTGAGTTTATTCTTAATAACACTTGCCTGATCTTACTATACTTGTGTATGGTCTATAAAACCACTAGCTATATCTTAAGTCATCACTTTTATAAACCACAGCACCTAGTCTCATGCCTTGCGTACATGAGAAGGGCAGTTTGCATCAATTCAAGAAATGGATGCAAATATATTCTGAAAAAAAAACATGCTGATTGAAAAAAAATTTATAGCAAATAACTCATTAAGGTAATTTTCCAAATAATGCTATTGCTAATCATATTTTAAGAAAATTGACAAGATGATATTTTTGCTAACATAATAAGAACATTTATGATTTATATTTCTTTACTTCCCTTAATTTCTAATATAATATTCAGTATTCAAACTGGCATTTAATAATGATATCATTGATCTAATAAAACTATAAAAATTTACTTTTATAGAAATACTGCCATTTAAAGTATTATATACATATTTTCAGTCTTTTCTTCTATTTCCAAGTTTACAGAATAGAAAGACAACATTAAAAATAACAAGCCATGACATTTATGAACAATTTATTTGGAAACAGTGCTATAGAAAATAACATGGATTTCAAAATGAATAATTCTAACTGGTTTCCAAAGTGAGGATGATAAATATAATCATAAAATGATAAGAAGGCACAAAGCTGAATTTCTTAAGGGACAACCCAAATTAACTCTTTTAAAATATTGTATTAATTTATAAAAATATAGAAGAAAGAATGCCAAATTATAATCATTTGGAATTCAAATAATAAATAATGAAATGCTATTTATCAAGGGTAGTAAATAGATAAATTCTGAAAAGTGTGAAAAATATTACTTGATTTTTTATAGAAAAAGAATGCTTTATGACAAGTTCTTCCTAAATTTTAAAGTTATATGCCTATGAATTAAAATCACTGAATTGTGAAGTTCAGGAATTACAACAGGATGAGAAAATAACCTTAGGGAATGAAGACTGAAATTAAAAAAAAATTACTTTTAGAAACATTTATAGATGTATATATTGAAGTTCATACGGTAAGTAATGCATGAACTCAGTTATGTGAAAGTATCACAACCTCTAGTTTAAGATGGTCAGCTCGGCACTTGTTTCAGCTACACTATTTCATTACAGATCCTGAATGTAACAAAATATAGATAAAATATTAGCATATCAATTAAAAAACAGAATAGATAATAGCTCCAGAAAATGGAAAAGGTAGATACTGAACTCTTCAAGAGGTAAAGAGCAGGTAACAGTACATTGAAGACTAAAAACAGATACTGAAATATTTTAAAATAATGTTTTCACTAAAACATATCGCGGCATCTGTCCACACCTGGCAATAAAACATAAATACTAACAAGCTCTGATCCTGACAGTACAACCTAATCCATAGGTCAAGAAACACACCTGAAACATGCATGACACACACAAACAGATTTACAAACACAGGGCCAGGAAAATGTCACAGAAATGTGGGATTAATGACAGGTTTTATAACTCTGAAATTTGTGTGAGAGACAGATTTGGTGTTTGTGGCTAGAGCTATTAATATCTTTTAGGAAGAGTGATTGCCCATCCCATGAAAAAAAGTACCCTTAATATCAATCCTAGCAGCACATTTTAGCCTTCACCCATGGAGAAGATGTTGTGACACGTCACTCAGACATACCTTTAGGAATTAAGTACTTACTATTCCAGGTTCTGGAAGTGCTGCCGGAAGAACGCCTTCCCCTGATGTTCTCCTTTGGGAACCTCCTTGACAAATGAGTGACCTCGAGCAAGGTCATGTCTTCTTCCCAGGAGGTCAAAATAGAATCGTTACTTGATAAAAGGTCTAAAGGCCTGTTGCTCATGCACTAAAGTTATTTTATATGTTCAAACATCTTTGTTTTACTCAAACTTATGTATTTTTTAAAACATTTTTCTATTGTAATTACCTTGCATAAAATTCAAAGTATGCTCTGTTAGTGGATAGTCATTTGAAATAGTCATTATAGAAATAGCTTCATAAATGTGATTGATATGCTGACAAGCATGACTTATGAGTCTAAGACTCTTCAGTTATACAAAGTATGAAAAATTAATCTTATGACCAAAAAACTTAGAAAATCATTCTTACTTTCCTCAAAACTGGTCACTCAGGTAAGGAGCAGAGATATTTAGAAAAGGAATTTCTATACAGCTTTCATTTAAAAATCTTATTCTGCATGAGATATAAAATAAGATTTCAATTTTGTATAGACATATTAATATTTTCTATATAAGGTATTCTATGCTGTGAGCAAGAGTTTAATGTATTTATTTAGGGTTTTCCCCTTTTTATTTGAAACAGCCAAAATAATATCAAATATTTGATGTTTACCCACTCCTTCAATCTTGAACACTGCATTTAATAGAATTTTAAATTTGTGATGTCTTAAATCCATACTCCCAGAAACATAGGCTAAATTTACCTTGGACATTCAAAATAAAGTAGTTTGAGTGTACCACCCGTGATACTTATATGATACAACACATGATCTACTGTGAACATAGTTTAAGTTTCTTATTACTATTTATATAGTGTCATCCATAATCTGCACAAGAAGTTCTTTACTAATAATTCTGCAAATAATTTTAATATATGCATTATTTGGCTTCAATAAAGACAGATAAACTGCTCTTTAATTTGAACAAGGGAAATTTAATATAAAGAGTTATTAAATAAATTAGAATAACAGGGAATTGCTTAAGTGAGTGGAGAAGAGACAGATAGACAGAGGGGAGAGAGAGAGCACTAGAATATGTTAGGTCTGAGTGAGGTTTCCCAAGAAAATAACACACTGAGGGGAAGAAACCTCATCCAGACTGGGGATCAGACCAGACCTCTTAGAGAGGGTGGTTTAAGCCCACAGAAAGGTAGGGATGTTTTTCACTGTTTCTGGTCAGAGCTGGTGGTTGGCAGGTTGATTATTATCTGCTGTGACAATGGTAAGATTTGTTAGTGATCTGGCCCTGTGGTTGCCCTAGAATTTCTGGAATGGCAGGTGGAAATCCTTCATCAGAAATCCTCAGGACTTCTAGTGGGAGTAGGTATCAACTCACTCAGACACTGTCACTTGGAAAATGTGGACAAGCCAGTTGAAATGTTCTCACAGTGTCTCTGACCTCTTGGAAGGTCCAAAGCCTTTCATGCTGAAGTGCCTGCTACCTCTGAAAACTATACAGGTGGGAAAAGGTATAATGAGAGAAAATGGGAAAGTGCTTTTTGCTGCTAGCTCTGAGGCCATTGCTAAATAACCTCACACATTTCTAGGAGCACACCAGAATAGCACATCTGTTGGAACCAGAATGACAAAATTCTTTACTGCAGGGGTATCTAGTCTTTTGGCTTCCCTGGGCCACACTGGAAGAAGAAAAAGTGTCTTGGGTCACACATAAAATACACTAACACTAATGATAGCTGCTAAGCTAAAAAAAAAAAAAAATCACAAAAACTTTTCATAATATTTTAAGAAAGTTTACAAATTTGTGTTGGGCTGCATTTAAAGCCTTCCTGGGCCACATGTGGCCTGTGGGCCATGGGTTGGAGCAGCTTGCTTTACTGACAACGCTTAATATTGTACTGACTGGCAAAATTAATAAATGAATAAAAAAATAAAAATTACTATGGTCACAGAGAAGAAAAGCAATACATTAATAACTAACAAACTAACATAGCTTTTATGGCTATTTAATTATCCAGCTTTCATATGCATCATTCTATTCATATTTAAACTTCTGTACAGAAACAAATAACTAAAATGATATACCTACATTTTTTACAAATAAAGAAGTTCTCACCATTTTCTCAAATTTAGAAGACACACAGCGCCAATAGCCATCGTATCCATTACTGTGGCTATATTCATTACTCCACAAATTATATCATATTCTACCCCACTGAATAGTCTGTTATCTAACATTAAATTGTCAGTTGACTTGCAATAACTTTTATATAACTGTTTTTAATGAGTAGAGAGAAGAAAAAATATTTGCATATATAAATAAACACATGCCTATGAAAAGCAAAGGATATTAAAAATTATAGTGTTCATTTTTTAATTGGGAATAATGAACACCTATGTTTTCCCCTTCCACTGTCCATTATGAAATACCCCTCTCCCCCCACACATACACTGCAGTAACCAACCTCAAGCTGAATTGCAGAATGATTGACTCCTCAAATACCTTATCTTTCGGTGGTTGTAATTTTCTATTTACCTTACTATGGAGCATGGAAAAGTTAAGAGGCACCCAGAGAATGCCCCAAGTTTCAGTCATAGAGATTTTTAATCTGCTTTCCCCATAGTGACCAGAATCAGTCATGCCAGCTAGTAGAGAAACCCATTTTTCTGTTTTTTGGATTCCTGGCCTAAGGAGCAAGAAATGGCTAGGTCTCGTCTTGCAATTCAGTAGTATTCTTTAAAAAAAAAAAAAAAAAAAAAAAATATATATATATATATATATATATATATATTTTTTTTTTTTTTTTGCCAGAGAGAGAGAGAGAGAGATACAGAGACAGAGAGAGTACTGAACCAGGGGAGCTCCCAGTTCAGCATATGGTTCCACAAGGGCCGGGTCAGGGGTTCGATCTCTGGTCCCCGGCGCTGCAAAGTGAGCGCCTAACCCACTGAGCCATCCTGGCTTCCCCTCAGTAGTATTCTTATTATTGTCTCCTAATAGAAGGATTCTTTCCTTGGATACTAAGACAATCAAATAGCAAAGCAAAGCTCAATATTAGTGGAATAGAAAAATATCATATAAATTTGTTGTTAGATTTAATATTGAGAGAATTCATTTTCAATTTCTCTCCATTTGCAGACTCATGTTTTCTGTCTATGGGGGAGATTTCACCATATAAAGGTATAAGACAGACCATATCTTTTTTGAAATGCACTGCCGCTGTTCTACAAGTCCTCTGGGGGAAGCTCAGTGTAAGATTTATAATGTGAACTTGGGCCAAACGTGCAGGGTCTTATTTCAAGAGGATCCGGTCTCTCACTTCATTCAAGATTCTTACTATCTGTGAATTGACTAAGTCTGAAAGCTGGTTAAGAAGCTACAACTTTCTAGTATGATGACTCAAGCCATGTTTTCTTGGCTGCTCAAACTTTTTTTTCTACTGCAGGGGTTCCCAACCTTTTTATACCCTAGGGCACATTCTAAAATATCAGTAGGGCTGCAGACACCAGCTATTTCTAAGGATATTTATTATTGAACAAGAATAAAAAATAATAAACAAAAATAATTTTTAAATAATAAATTTATTGTACAAATTATATACACACAAAGAAACATATATACAAAACGTAATACAAAGTAAATAAAAAACACACGTATAATAAAATCATTTAAAAAAACATAAAAGAGAACATAAAAAAAACCAATCTGTCAGTGTTTGGTATTGCATTTCATTGGCCAGTGCCTCGTAATTAGGAAAATATGACGGCAACCCTGTTAGCAAACAATTATTAAGATGCTCATCGGTAAGTCGAGATGTATATCGTGATTTTATTAAATTCATGTTTGAAAACAAAGATTCGCATAAATACGTTTACCCGAGAAACGATTTGATTTTATATGCCGCTTTTTTAAAAAATGGGAACCTTTCTTAGTCAGCTATGTTCCATAAGTCCTCTGATATTAAGGATTTTAGCAAAATATCGTTCTTAAGGTTCAAAATTTCTAACTCTAGTTCTTCTGCTTTCCCCTGAACAAGGTCTGCAATACATGTGGCTAGTTCTATTACATTTATTTGGCAAGTAAAAGGATTGATACAGAAGGAGACAATTGGCTCGATATTTGTATACTGCAGAAATCTCTCTTCAAACTGTTTTTGAAGCACTTGCAGGGTCTCAATAAATAATGACATGTTTAATTCATTGTTACCTAGCATTTTCCTCATATATGGGAAGTGCACGAGAGACTTGATATGCAGATGTGATATCAACAAAGTCAATTTTGCTTTATTTTTAAATATATATTTTTCAATTTTTTTATTTTTGACAGAGAGAGAGGAAGAGAGAGAGAGAGAGAGAGAGAGAGAGAGAGAGAATCAGAGAGAGAACTGAACTCTGGGAGCTCCCAGTTCAGCATATGGTTCCGCACGGGCCAGGGCCAGGATTTGATCCCCGGTCCCCAGTGCTGCAAAGTGAGCACTTAACCCACTGAGCCATCCCAGCTTCCTCAATATTGCTTTAAATGTGTTTACAGAGCTTATCATTTCAGCTCTATTTTTGTCTTTTCCCTGCAACTCCAAATTGAAAGAATCTAATTTTTCCATGGTGTCAGCAAGAAAACACAAATCCACCAGCCAGCAAGAGTCTGTTAGTTCATAATTTTCATTTTTATCATGTATAAATGTTTTTATTTCTTCAATTAAGTTCACAAATCTTGTAAGAACTTTACCTTTACTGAGCCAACATACTTCAGTATGCAGGATGAGATCCTGTTCTTTATCTTCTGTATCTTCTAACAGGGCCTTGAAAAGTCGGTGTTGCAATGGAGCTGCTCGAATAGAGTTGATTATCTTTGTGACTATTTTCATAACATGCTCAAAGGGCAGTATTTTACAACACAAAGCTTCCTGATGGATAATACAGTGGTAGGACATAAAGTTTGAAAATGATTCATCTTTCCTGCAAAGGGCAATAAATCCTTTGTTTT